>RWJN01000149.1:0-65113 GCA_004332605.1 Steccherinum ochraceum | reverse complement strand
CGCGTCCGTGTCCGTTATCCGTGTCCTATCCGTGTCCCGTCTCAACACGTTTCCCATCACTGCACTGAAAGCTGCCATTTTTCTTGAACACGAGATGACACGGGAGAAGGTACGCTCCGATCTGCTCGATTTTTTGCAGAAGGTCAGACTAACAAGTACTGTGTGTTAGCTCAAGCGGAGCGGAAAGGAGTCCATCCCTGGGACCAGTGTAGGCCAAGAACACATCTCGCAGACGATCAGTGGCCTCGAAGATCGGCGACGCAACAATGAACACCTGTACCGGGACGACCCTGACACACAGCGTAAGCTGCGCTGGGACAGTCGCATCAGCCTCATCGAGCAGTCGTCCAGGCACAACGAGCCCAGTCGCATCTCCAAGTCGCACGCGCTGAAGGCGGTCGGAAGCTCCAGCGGTATGTTGTCATATTCTATTCACGACGTGCACGTCACACCTTGGCTGACATGTCTTTCTGCCAACGTCAGACACCTACACTTCCGACGAGCTCTTCAAGATCTCGCGCTACTACCTGGAAGAGTTCAACGGCCCTCAACAACTCTTTGTCGCAATGCGCGACCGGGCGATGGTGCTACTGTCGACCACAGCCGCCCTGAGAGGGAATAGCTCTCGTATCGCTGAGCTATCCGACCTTTTCATGACCAAGATTCCTCTGCACGACCTTCGTGAAGATTACTATGTACCTGTATGTAAATTTTCACAAGTTCAGTGGTTTCCGTGTGCTGATGGAACTCAGGTCCTCGGTGTACTCGCTAATAACGCAAAGCACAACCAACAAGGTTGGCTCGATGAGCATGGGCTCCTGCGCCATCGCCACGTCGAGCTCTGTCCCGTCGGAGCGATCGCCTTACTTTTGTTTGTGCAGTTCCACGTGTTGCAGGCTCCCATCCCAGATTTCGCAGCAGACTTCACCAGCCCCAATGCAGGCGAACATGGAGAGCGCCGTTGGTACAAAGACCACCTCTTCTACCCAGGCAAGGATCCACGCGAAGAAATGTCATACTCCAGTAAGTCCTTCATGACACCTGCAACTGTTGCCGTTGCTCACTGCTCATCCTTGTAGATCATCGGGACCGTCTAATCAAACTCCACAAAGCGAACAACATCAGCATCAGCAAGGTGACTCACGCTGGCCGCGTCTACGCTGCGCAGACTGCACGCACGAATGGAGCCACAGAGAGCAGCACCAAGGCTCTTGGCGGTTGGAATGACCAAGTAGGGGCGTTCCGCCAATGCTACCAGCGGAAGCTCCCCGCCGACGCCCTCCTCGCTGTTGCGATGTTCAACGGCAACAAACCCGAGTCGTACACCTTCCCTCGCGGTGAACTTGGTACGTGCATATCTGCCAATCGTTTCGTTCCTGGCCTCACCGGTCCTGCACCCTTTCTTAGATCCACCCCATGAGGTCACAGACGTGATCTTTCCGTTCGTTGAAGCGGAACTGCGTGCACTCGATGCGCGCGTCGAGCAGAACAAGGCTGCTGAAGATTATGCGCTTCGCAACCTCATGCGCGTTGTCATGTGGTTCCGTCGCGTCCTCGTGCAGGACACCGCCCTTCTATGCAACAAGCACCCCAACGCCGCCATTTTCAATTATCCTCCCTTCTCGTCACAGGCTTTCCGTGCGTTTGCGTCCAAGGCTCCCGGGATGGTTCACGAAGTGCAAGAGCGAGCCCGTCGCGCCTATGAACACCTTCCAGAACGCATGGTCGATAGTCTGCGCAGCATCACGACAGACATGCTGCTCACGCAGGAGCAGCATCGTGATCGGTCTGTAGTGCAGATGGACACAATGGCAGCGCGTCTCAGCAACATTGAGACATTGCTTGCTGGATTTTGCGATACAGCGGGACCATCGAAGACACGTAAACGCAAAGGCAAGGGCCGTGCAGGTCAGTACATGAGGGTTTCTGCACTATCACCCTCGTGCTAATTGTCGTCACCGTCTTACATAGCTCCTGTGCCGACTCTCCCTTCCTTCATCGCCGCGCATATTGCGCCAGACTCGAAGCCGCAGCTGCCCTCAAACGTCGGACTGGCTGCCAGCCTCGAAGGCCCATCGGTGGCGACTCCGATCCGTCCTGCGGTCGCCCCTCTACCGTCCAGCCCCTTCCTTGGTACATCCCGCGAGCGCGCTGGGAATCCTATCAATGCTGTGCAAGGTATAAGCTGTGCCCCACCCTCATCCCTGTCACCATCGTCTCCCTCTTCGGCTGCGGCCCCTTCCTCATCCAATCTTTTCGCTGCCCTCACGCCCACGCAAGATCCTGTCATCAACGGCTTGGGGACGTACACCATGTATGGTCCCACACTTACCACCCCCCCAGACCCTGCTGAAGCCGAGCGTGCCCGCATCGTCGCCCACTACGGTCTTGCTAAGTTCAACCTCCACCAGCCCTGGGAATGGCGGCGCGGAGTACTGTTACCGACTTACCGCTATGGCCATGCAGAGACAGCCGAAGAGGTCTGGGCCGAGTACACTGCAGGCAGGGCTGGCGCCATCTCCGTTCGTGAGCTCGACGAGGTATGGGGCAGCGCCTGGCGTCGGAACATCAGCGGGATGAAGACTGAACATGGCCGGCGGAAGAAGATCATTGAGATGGTCGAAGCTCTCAGCAAGAGACCTCGCTGGACGGCCTCGCGCGCCCTTCTGTTCCTCAGGCAGGCCTTCCCCCATCTCACGAATGCCCGCAAGCTCTCGGATTACCTCACAGTCAACGGCGGCAGCAACAAGGCTGCCGTGTACGCCGCCGCCGACACTTTCTCGCACTGACGTTTCCGCTGTGCGGTCGTCTGTATATCTTTATTTTGTATGATATTGTTTCCATCTCCCTTGTTGCCTATCTCACCCCTTCAGTCTGCGCGGCTACCGTGTCACATTTCACATTTGGCTCGTGTTTTCGTCTTTCTTTTTTCCCGTTTCTTTTCACTATCCCAGTCCTCGTCTTGGTCCTTTACCCCTCCTCACACCTCTAATCTCAGTATCACACCCCCCTAATGGTCACTCTACAAACCCTGCTATTCATACTTGTATCCCCATGCCACTACACCCCCCTCCCTCTCTCTGACCCTGGCAGGAGCCGACATCATCCTCACCGCCGCCACCGCCGTTGTCGTCACCGTCGCACTCGGTGTACGCGGCTCGCGTCGGCTCCGGCTTCGTTTTCAAAGTGCACCTTTCGATTTTCTTTTTGATTTTCTCTTTCTTTACTTGTCTGTTTCCTTTTTATTACTTCCCGCTCCGGCTCTTTGCCATGAACATCGCCGTGGGTTGTCTCTTTCCACCGTACACACGCTTTTCGTGTTTTGTCTTGTCTTCACTTTCGCTCTCTCGCACTCGGTACCACGATGGCGGCGGCGAGCCACGCGCTCGCGTGGCTCACCGTCGTGCTCACGCCCTTCATGAATGAAATGAATGTGTGTACCTAAGACATTGAACTTGTCGTTGTGTGCTCCCGACGCGCGCGACGGACAGTGGAAAAAACGAGAGAGGACAAGGGCGCAGCCGCGGCGGTGCGAACGTAAGCCACCAGTTGAAGGGCGCTTGGCCCACCGTCCTCGGAGGTGCCAGTTTTCGGTCACGGCGATCGGCCTCGATCGCCGTCACGGCTGCCTTTTCCAGCAAGGACTTGCCCGTTTTGGAGGGTACTTTCCGGAAAAGGAGGACTGCACTGACACACGCAGCGGACGGGTCACCAGCGCATGTGCCAGCCCCGCGCGGCCGGATGAAGGGCGACGTCACCAGGCGCCCGGTGACCGGTCACCCGGGCACTAAAAGAGCGTAGACACGGCGGAGTACCCGATTTTGCGATGAGGGTGGATTGCTCGGCTACAGGCGGCGTTCTGTCACGCGATACGCGTTGTGACACTCCGCGCCTGCTGCATTCTGTCCTTATCAACTTGACGAAAGTTTCCATCTCGTAACGACTCAATTCTTCAACGTTCATGTTACGGAGTTTTTTTCGAAGCTAGAAGACTGCGTTTATTGTCCGAGATAGAGCTCGACGCGTCGACTCTTACGCGTGCGGTCACACTGTCACAGTCGCTACGATGCACGTGCGCTGTGACTCACCGGCTGCGCGATTTTTCTCCTGTTTTCGCCCCCTTTTCTTCTTTCCTCTCGACCACCATCGCCGCGACCAAGCAGCATGGTCGGATCATCCCCTCCGCACCCAAGTGACCTCGAAACACCGTACGATGAGATGAGAGATGCGTTGCGTCCTCAAATATCCACGACGGTCGAGCTCAAATAACAGGGCAGGGGCTTTCGCCGACGTGGGTCGTAATACCTCACCAGAGGACGCGCAGCCTTCACAGAAGGTGGCTTTAGCCCGTCGAGCAATCCCAACCAAAGACCTCGCGCGAATCTGTCAGACGGCCGAGCGCCTCAGCAGAGATCCTCGAAATGCTGTCGATGGAAAGAGGCACTTATCCATCATCCCACTGCCAGGGGAGACCCACCAGCGATCTTCTTATCTCCCTCGGCTCTCCCTCTGTCTTCCCTGTGCATGGCCAGGTCTCTCCCCTTACCCCCGCGACCACGACCGCTACTCCCGCATGTCGTCAAATTCGATGGTGGCGATGGGCAGGTCTCCAGGTCTCCATGCAGAGGATAGGGCCAGAAGCTTGCGGATCAGGTTTCAATCTGTCGTTCTCGATTTCAGTGAGCACAATTATTGCATACGTTTCTTGTGACGATCCCTTCTTGGAGGAGGAGGAGATTGCGTACGTGTATCGTTGCGGGGCGTACTATGTGCCCACTTTTTACATCGAGCAGTCAGAAATTACCCGATTCTTTTGTGGTCATGCTTGTACTATCATTTCAGTGCATGGGCTCTGAGTATAGATTCCCCTGCAATTGCCAGAGGCACTGCGACGACCCAAATTGTTTGACCGCGTAGACCAAGCGTGAACTTTTAGCAACTGGACAAAATTATCTGAACGTTGGGTAGACATCCACATCTGGACCATCTGATCTCTGAAAGTACCGCAGGCTTGTCTAGCCGTGATATCAGGTGTCAAGCAATGTGTATTGTGCATTCAGGACCAGAAGTACATCATGAGTCAAGGAGAGCAGCGAACTTCGCCTCCCTCACCCGCTTGAACACCTCCCTCACAATCGGCTCTGCCACCTTCCTCCGCTTCTTCATCACTACGCTCGCTCCAACCCGATCCGGCGACGCAGCGTGCTGCAAAGACGAGGGGAGGTGAAGGAAAGGCTGCTTCATCTTCACTCTCTCAGGAATCTCCACCTCCGCTCGGACGTGGTACGTATCCCAGTACCACTGGACGCACGTTGCCGCATCCTGCGTCTCCCCATGCAATACGCGAAGGACCTTGCGCCTAGCCTCGTGCTCGAAGGCGAGCTGGAGGTTGTTGTACTCGTAGTCCTGGAGCTGAATACGCATATCGTCCATCGAACTCTCTTGAGATTTGACCTGAGTAGCTTGATGCTCGCATCGGCGTTTCAGAGCGAGACACCTGGCCGTAGCTAGTTGAGAGGAGCACTGCTCGGCGGCGAGCTGTTGACGGAGTGCCTGGAGTTCCTCGTGATCAGACGCGTTGGACTGAGCAGCGTCCAGTTGTTGACGTAGCGACGTGGTTTCTTCCCATGCGAGGTCGAGATCGGCCTTGAGCTGCTTAGTTGCGCTGAGCAACCGAGGTAGCTTGGCGTCCCCTTGTGAGCCATGCAGCTCCACTTTCTTAAGTTCCTCCTCCCTCGCATGCAAAGTACCAGAACACTCCTCAAGGTCACGGACAACCTGGGAGTGACGAGCAGCGAGCGAGTCATGGCTGGCGCGAAGCATTGTGAAGTCCTGAAGGGCGACGTCGTTGAGAGCGCGTTCATCAGCGAGAGCCTGTTGGATATTCTTGAGGTCCTCCTCTGCGCTAACGACATCCGCGTGCAGCTGGTCGTGCTGGTCGACGACCTTGTCGCTAACGGCTGCGAGACGTTCACTCGCCTCAAAGATAGTAGATCGGTGGGCGAGTGCCTGCATGGTGATATCGGTCTTGGTAGCAGCGGCTTCCTCACGAGCGACGGCGATAGTCTTCTCGAGTGCTTGAATCTCCTCACGACGTTCCACGAGGTAGCGGTCGTGAAGATTCTGGAGCCGGTCGTACTTGCGCTCCGAGTCGCAGGCTCCTCCTTGCAGCTCATCGGCGGAAGTCGAAGCTGCGTCGACTTGAACAGTCAGAGTGGCGAGGGAGTTGCGAGAGGTGACTAGATCCTCCGTGGCGAAAACCAGGTCGGCCTCGAGGGTAGACATCCACGACTTCTGAACATCGATGGTGTCTTGTAACTGACCCTCTATGCAAGAGGCTGTCTTAAGCTCCTCTTGGAGCAGGGCAACAACCCGACGGTGCTCCTCGGAGCGCTACAGATAGCGTCAGCTCCTGACTCTGCTTTGACAACAAGGTACAAACCTCAGAAAGTTCCATCCCATCGGGATCAGAGACGGAGAGCGCGACCGAAAGAGTATCATGAGGCTGGCATGCGAAACTGTCAGCTTATGAGTGGCGCTGCATGGCTTTTTACTCACCACAGAAAGATCCTCCGCTGCCTGATCGTTCGGGGAAGGACCATGATCGTTGACGAGGCGGGACAGCTCGTCAACTTGCTCTTGAAGAGCAGCGAGCACGGAGGGAGATGCTGAAAAGGCATCGTCTTCAGCGAGGGAAGCTTCGAGAGCGTCGCGTTCGGCGATAACTTTGGTGTAAATGGACCGGTGATGGGCGAGGGCGACCCGAAGAGCGTCGATCTCAGCTTCTTGACGTTGGGCTTCAAACGAAAGCTCCAAGGAGAGCTGTTGCACCAGAGCCAAGGGAGGATCCTCTGGAACGCAATGCTTCACGCGCATGTCGACCAAGTTGGCTGATGCGGCGACGACTACATTGCGAGAGGAAGAGACTTGGCTTGAATGAACGAAATGAACACGCCTCAGCTTGCTTCCGCGGAAGCGGTTGCCGAGGGCGTTGGCTATGTTGATGAGCTTGGTGACTCTCTTGGCCGTGGAAAGGGTCGTCTAAACCGCGCCGCTGTCAGCCTCCGCACGAAACTCGGCATAATGAAGAAGCAGCTTACCAGAAAGGTAGCCGCAACCATCTGCCTCGCTTGGCACGGAGCGCATCTGCGAGCAGGGCGGCGGGACGATTTGGGTTGAAAGAATCCAAGGCGTCGGAGAAGCTGACGAGAGTAAGCGCGAGTCTAGCGCAGAGTCCATGAGTGACCTCAATCCAAATATGAAGCGGAGGAGGGTACTCACCACAGCCAGGGTAGATGAGAACGTACCGTTACGAGGAACCGTTGACCGAAATAAAACCGTGGACTGGGTACCAACCGCAGAAACTTTGTTCAGCGATGTACACTGACGCACATACACTGCACGGAACCGGCCGACACTCATGAGAGTGAAGGCGGCGTAGCACAGCAATAGCGTCAGGGTGGTGGAGGGAGAACCAGCGAAGCTGACGTAGCTGAGGAATGTCTCAGCCATGACAGAGGAGAAGGACAAACCGATGAAAGACATGGTTGCTGAAGAAGAAGAAGTATGGCCAAGCGCACCTCGTCTTCTATACCTCCATGGCTGACTGTCAGCCCCGTCGACCTTCCTGTCTGGGCGTCGTTACGATCGAGACTGAGTTGTACATGTCCAACATCCGGACTGACTGCATAGACTGGTGTCAATACAGTGCCTCAAATGCACACTATATGATTGAGGTCAGCATAAAGAACAGATTTCGAAGGCAAGCTGCTCACCTATCGGCACAACCCCGGAGCCCTCAATATTCGATTCTGAAACAAACATCTCGGCGGTGAGGAGGGAGGGTACTAGGGCCGCCGAGAATATCACGTCTTGCGATAGAACACCGACAGCAAAGTTGCGCGAGAACACTGCGAGCTCGTGCATAAGGATAAGTCGCGTTATTCCGCGTGACTATGCCTGATGAGAGAAGACGATGAGGAGGATCGGTAACAAGTTGAAAATCGGCTCGGACGCGTTGACGCCGGGAGGTGGTCCGCTAATCACGTTATGGGGGCGCGTATTCGCTTTGGACTCGCTAGTACGGATTCACCGCTATTACGAGGAGATCCAGGGCTATGCACGCGGCACATCGTGCTGAGAGACATTGTCTCAGTGAAGCACGAGTCTATTCCAAGTAGACTCCAACAGCTGCTAGTTAAAGTTCTGTGTTTGCCCAAAACATACACAACAAAGCGACATCCCATAACCCAACTGCTCAGCCAAAGAAAGTGAAAGGGAACGACAAGAAATTACACTGGTCATTCTCCCTCAACGTCGTCATGAAACTGGGGAATTGCAGCTGTCTGACCGGTTTTTTGCTTAAAGTCTGTTTGGTGACCGGGTCCCACTTAGGCTGACTTGTGAACTGCTTGGCCGTCTCCGTGAACCCTTTCGCTTTGAGGAAGTTGACATCGGGGTTGGGGTCAAATGTCCGCGCAAATGACGTCCAGATGTCGACCATCTGCTGCATGAAAGGCAGGTCAAGGGCGTCTCGGTAGGGCCGATCTGTAAGTGCAGGGATCGTGCCGAAAACGTAGTACAATTCGCCAGAGTGGCATCTGTGAACAAAGTGTCAGAGCCCATAACGCAGGATCGGAGAAACGCTGTGCCGCGTACTTGTAGTATTCCTCTGTGGTATCTCCTAAGGGGTGGTCTGCCGTTATCGGAGCCTCGCAATGAGGCGGGTTGGGACTGAAACCAGTCGTCTGGTAACTCCTGTTGAATTCGTAGTACCAAAGACTGGGGAAGAGGTCGTGTTTGACAGCAGAAGTGATCGTGGCTTGATCCAAACATCTGAACTCGCCGTCTGTCGTCACCCTGGCGGATACATTGAAGTTACTCTCCTGGATGTTAGCAGCAGGAGGAACAGGGAACACGGCGGGATCTGTAGTGACATTCTGCGGCAGCCCGTTCTGGGCGAGTGCACCTTGGAGGGTGTCTCCGGTCTACGGGCGTACGTGTGAGCGACCGGGCTATTTGTGCTGCGCACCACTCACAGGGAAGCTGATGAATGCTGATCCATCGTCGCGCATTATGCCCATCATGGTGTGAACGTGGGCAATAGGACCCTGTCCATTCACGGTGAGGTCTGGTTTGACGATGATCTCTCCATCCACCACGATGAACCTGCCAAAACACGATCCTCAGATTATCTTTGGCCAATGCTCGCAAATATGAAACTCACTTCGCGGTATCCGGCAGTCCAACTAGGGTATGCGGGTCCACGGCCTTCAAACATGCCAACGTATCCTTCGCATCGGTGCAATTCGTCTCCGCCAACATCGGTTTGACAGCGAAGTCCACTAGATCTGGGATAGAGAAGTAGAACGAGTACGGCTGTGCAAAGCCGAATCCAGCCAAGTTGCTCATCTGGATAGCCCCAGCGAACTTGCCAATCGCTTTGGGTGAGCCCATCAGAGCACGTACGGACGCGGCACCCGCGGACTGCCCAAAGACCGTGACGCGGTCGGGGTCGCCACCAAACGCGCTGATATGCTGCTGAACCCACTCAAGCGCGGTGATCTGGTCTCCGATACCGAAGTTGCCTTTGGTCTTGCCGTCGTTCAAGGCCAGAAAACCAAGTGTGGAAAGGCGGTAGTTAATGCCGACTACGACGACGTCGCCCCGGGAAGCCATGTTTCCACCGTCGAAGAGGGAGTCTGAAGCCTCACCGCTGGTGAATGCGCCACCATGGATCCAGACCATGACGGCTTTCAGTGACTTCTTTGGAGCGAGAGCACCCGGAAGGGAGGTGGTGTAGATATTCAGGAAGAGGCAATTCTCGCTGCTAGAGGGGTTGCCAGTCTGAACGCATGGAGATCCAAATTGAGTGGCATTGATGTTTTTCGCGCCTGAGTACAGGGTGGAATGGACGAAGCGTGCTGGTGGATTGGCATAGGGGATTCCAAGGAAGCGGAAGGACTTTTGATCTCGGAATCTGAGCCTAAATTTAGATGATATGTTTGACAGAGAGTAACAGTTCGGCTCACCCCGTCAATGTAAGACCCGCTGAGTGAACGTTCGCCAAGGAGTTAGAGGAAGGACCTGCGCCGAACGCTGTGCTCTGCGAACACAGTGCAGGTAGGATCCGCAAGCATGACGACGACTTGACATGACCTTGGACGTCCACGGTCTGGCAAGTACGACCCTGCGACGCCACCCAGAATTCCTGATTACGAGGGAAATTCTCCTGGAAGACCTCAAATTCGAGGGTAGGAACGAGGTCTGTGGCGAAGAATGTCTGGTTAACAGGAAGAAGCGTTTCACTGAGCGCCTTGCAAGAAGATTCAGCTGTGAGCTGAAGCTGATCCTGCAGGAGTAGAACGCTCTTGTGTTGTCCTGTTGTCAACACTTCAAAATAGTTAGATTTGTGTCATAAGAAACAGCGAAATTTACGACGTACAGTTCAGGTCATTGTTATACAAGAGCTTCGTTGGGCTCAGAATAGTCGGCGTAGTAGCGTAGGAGTATGCCACTGCGCACGTCAGCACCAATGCCTGGCGGACGTTTGGGAGCGAGAGACCCATGGTCGACAGTGCCAGGAGAGCGGGCCATCTACACGTACGACGGTCAGCTTTATAAACAGCACCGACAACTCCGGCTTACCACCTGATCATCTGCACCACTGTTCAAGCTCATGCTTGAACCAAAGTTCCAATAATACTGTGATCCAGAAACTCCATCGTATGATTCTCCGGAATCAAGAGAAGACGTAACGATGTTCAGTGGATCCATTACTGTAATCAGGCAAGTCATCGACGCTGTATCCCCCGATGCATAAACGATCGCAGTGAAGGAGCTGTTCACCTGACCGAGCGTGGTACTCGAAGCCGGAGACCCGGCTGAGTGCCTGAGAGCTGGAATCAGTACTAAGCCATTTATGAGCATACGTATCGTACGGGTTCAAGAGGTTACATTTTTACGACGTACCCAACGACGACGAAGAGATTGCAGATCAGGCAGCGTCTTCATCCGACTCGCAAGGTCGGATTGGAAGCTATTGGAAGTGAGTGGCAGGAAGAAGAGCAGTCGCGGGAACTTGCGCAGCTGGGTCTCGTGTTACACCTTGCTCCGAGGTGAAGCCGAAATTTCCTAGTCGTTTCGCTAAGTTTTTTTCCGGACCGCAAAGAGCGCGTCAGTGTTACCGTACCGCAGCGATGCCTGAGGGGTACATATGTACATACGTATAAAGCTCGAAGGGAGCTCAGGAGAAAAGGACAATAGGTATTGCGATCGCCAACCAGGATTACATGTACTCAAACGACAGTGAAGGACAAGGGCACAAGCACGACGGAGCACATTACCAATCGCCCGCCAGCGCGCCCAGTGAGGCCTGCGAACAACGTTATAGCAGCGGTGTGAAGACCACACGTTCAAACGTCCATGAAGGTCGACTTACCACTATAACGTATAGTGATCCGGGACGACGCAATGATACTTGCATCGCTGGGACGAACCATTTCATACAGGGTTGACGACGAGGTACTGGGTTCAGCAAGGTATACCGATGGCAACTCCAGGTGGATTGAATGATAGGATGCTTGCGCATATCGTGCCTCCTACAAAACGATTGTGGTCGTATGAACTCCGAGAGCACTCTGACAATTGGCTACGCACATTCAATTGGACAGTCACTACACCTCTACTAGCGCTGTATGCCATCCCATTCTAGCCCTCCGGGAGAACCAAGGTCTTCAGAGGCTGATGAATTCTCAACTCAGCTCGAATGCTCTTGCTTCTCTACGTCCACTGTATGCCATGTCATCCAGGATTACTAGGGAGAACGAATGTCAGCAGCGACTGGTGAAGTATGATGTGTATTGTGTGTCGCATCTCAGATACGTGTCTGTGCGCACAGCCATGATAAGATGCCTCGGGGAGAGCGATCGTGCCCTCGTTACGGAATGGGTTTGGAGGGTCCTCCTTCGCAGCAAGAAAAGAAGCAAGTTCTGCTTGTTGGTTCTCTGCGTCTGCTATGGCTTGCTTGCGACGCATCTTTCTTTCCGTTGCCTTTTTGTTGCGAATTGCTCGCCGTTCTGATTGAAACGCTGTCTTCTCCGGCGTCGTCTGCGTAATCTTTGGCATACGGCGGTACGTTTTGAACTTCGGTTTTGGCGGGAGTGCGGGGACCTAGACCACGGGTAGATGAAGTATATGGCGTCTACATGACGAAAGAAATCATACCAGACGCAGTCCGTGAGCTGGCGTTCGCTCTTCAACTTCTCCCTTCAATTCCCTGCGCTGCTGTGCCATCGACAGGAGCGCGTGCGCGAACGTAGTTTTCATATTCATACCGACGACCACCCGAAAGGAGGTCAGAATGCATAAGATCGTTCGATGAAGAGAGTCGCCGTTGGCCAAAGATCACCGGTTTATGGATGGTAGTGCAGAGGATACGAAGTGCTGTACATTGAGAAGGCGAGTACAGACGAAGCGAACAGATGGAAGCCTGCCCTAAAATCGGCAAGAGTCGGCAAAAGGCAGACTTCGCGATCGCCTCTCTGGCATGCTGCTTGGACCGTCGTTGCTGCCGAAGTCCAAGGAAAAGGCAAGAAAGACTCAAAGGAGTACAAAAAGAAAGCCCGGAAGATACTCTTAAGCTTGTCGTTGCTCTGTCGTTGTCAAGCGCATGACAAGAGGCAATAGCTCAGGCTGGACGCGTCGCCGCCGGCCCAAGCGCCCGTCATAACGACTCGGCATTCGCCGGTACGCGCGAGGATCTGAGAGGCTCAAGGTTCGACTTTGGTTCGACTTGAGGATACTCTGCCCAAGACTCTGCCGGTTTACTTTCTATGACACTGGCCAGCTCAAACTGTACGCGAATCGTTTTGATGTTTGCTACACAGTCCGAGCTCTGGTGGCAACGGGTCCGAGGGCATTGTCGCTTGTTCTCGGATGGCCATGATCCATCGCTTGGTCCCTCACGTTCAGCTGGGTCCAAGCGATGCAGCACCCTCAGTACGAGGTAGTCACAATGCTACAAAAGAGAATAAAAGTCGCCTCCTCGACCAGCAATGCATTCTTTATCTCCCCACATTGACCGCAGTCCCGCAAAATACGTGTACGTCTACATCAGGCACTTCGTCAACTCTGACCGTTCTACCTCTGACTCACGAGCACTTTACAGACAACATCGCGCTATGCCGACGCCACGACTGCCTCTCGAGCTGCATGATGCTACTATGGAATGGCTTTACATGGATGCAAACGGCAGAGCTCATCTTGAGGCATGTTCGCTGGCTTCCCGGACTCTTCGCAGCGCCGCCCAGCGCACGCTTCTTCGAACCGTCGATATCGATATCTCCGACCCCAAGCGCACCTTGAGCGCATTTCACGGGCTCTCTGCAGGGGAATCCTTCTTGAAGCATGTTCGTGAGCTATTTATTGACCAGGTGAACCGTGACGGAGGTGACCTCTTGGACCCGTCGCTCCTTGCCCGTGTTCTGGCTCAGGTACCTGGATTGCAGGTGCTGGGGATCTACAACATCAAATTATCACCTACTCGCGCCTTTCCTGCGATGTTATCACCATCTGCTAGCGGCGACCCTCCACGCTTCAATCTTGCCGAACTCCGACTTGACTTCACGTGGGGACAGTCCTTTGCAGGCGTTCTAGAGATATTGGCTCTCTTCGGGGAAGTTGGCAAGCTTACCGTGGACTCTTTGCCTTGCCATCCGGGCGTCGTGGTCCCGAAGGTCCGTGCCATCGAACGCTCCCCTTACATCCCTCAACTACCATACGATGCCCGCCCCCTCCGTATTCAAGTCAAGGAAGTGGACTTTAGGGAACAAGCGGCCTTCGGTGATTACGGTCCTATATTCCTGCTTCAAACCATTCAACGCACACCAACCGTGGGATATCTCACAACGATCGCCATACATATTGAGACATACCAGCAAGTGGCAGAGCTTGGAGAGGTTCTGCGTATCTGCTGCTCAACAATCAAACGTTGCGAGCTAGACTTACGATACCTGCAGTATCTCCCAGACAATGACCGCGGGGAGACCTACAGTGAGTCTCGTTGCTATTCATTCGTTCAGGCACTGAGGCAGTCTCTTCATTTCACAGTCAATGCTTCGGAGTGGTCAAAGCTCGGCTTGCATTGCTGCAAATCCCTCAAGTTCCTGTCCTTACGCGGGTATCTCGATCCACACTCTCCTACATCCCACAGTTCCCCTCGTTGGGATTATGCGGCGTGCCCGATGTTCCTAGACATCCTCGCCAGTGCAAGTCTATCGACTTTGAAGAGGGTACAATTGGACCTATTGCTGTATGGCGACTCTTCTGCTCAGCACTTGGTCACAACTATGTTCGACACTCCCACACACAAGTTCGACTTGAGACGGCTTCGTGGATTACTATCCAACTGGAGCGCCTTGGAAGGCCTATCTTGCTACTTGTGGTGCCTTCATCACGATCAGAGGGGAGAAGATTTAGTTGACCTCGTCGACGAACGCATTAGCACTGCATATGCAAGATGGTATGACAACGGTAAGATTGAGGTTAAGAAAATGCATTTGGAAAGGTGAGTTATCGCGCTGCTGCTGACTATGATGACACGCTTACACTTTTCCAGACCAATGGACCCCGAGATTGAATGACCAGGAGGAACGCATCGCGTGTAAGGTGCGGTGTGCCCCGAAATACAAGAGGAATAGTAGCTTATCCAACGACGTTCGAGAGTAGCTACAGATGTCGCCGCTTGATATACATTCATTCCTATTACGATTGCGACGAAACTTTCGGACAACATGCCGTCACCGCATGCTCGGTGTCATGCATATACCTGTACAAGCTATGCGGCTCAGAACGTCGTATCAAGAGACGCTTTCTGATAAATACAGCAAATATAGAAATCCTGTCCTTCGCCTCAAATCGTCGGTCCTCAATCCTCGTCGTCTGATATCACCAAGACTTTCTTCTTTGTAGGGCGGTCGACTCTCATAGGCAGTTCATCATCTGAGAAACTATTTGTCGTACTGTCCTGAAGTGCGGGTGTCTTTCCGTTCGGTTCAGGTGCGGGAGAAGCAGACTCCGGCTGAGGTGATGGTATCTTCTGAGCTCGAGGTTTGGGCTTAGGTTTGGGTCGAGGGCGTGATGGCTCCGGTGCACGTTCAGGTTCGACCGACTTCTCTTTTGAGGATCCAAATATGTCGAAGTGAACGTCGTCGTCGTCAGCGTCGTCAGCGTCGGAGCCTGCACCCGTGGCAGCACGTCTGGGATTCTCATCCTCATCTTCGCCTTCATCGAATTCACCTCCCATCTCTCCCCGTTTACGCTTCTTCTTCCCTCCAGCATTCTTCTTCCGCTTTTTCGTTCCCGTCGAGCGCATCGTAGCCACCTTCCCCGTCGACGCCGCTGCTAGCGCCATCTTCTCTCTGAGCGCTTTCTCCCTCGCAAAGAATGCTTCCATCGATGCCTCGTCTGTATCACTGTCCTCAATGAACTGTGCGCTCTTGTACTTCGTCTCCTCTTTCTTCTTCCGCTCCTTCTTCTTCTTCCGACGGGGTGCGTCAGAGTCGGAACCGGCATTCTCGTCTCCAGATTGAGAAGGGCTGCGTCGTCGTCGCGTACGGCGACGACGTTTCTTCTGTAAAAGAGACGCCGCCTTTTCGCCGTTGAGATCGAGAGGAGTTTCGAGAAATTGATTGATGACATTCAAGCTGCGTTGCATACCCGAGGGCAAGATCGCCGATGGAACGTACCACTCCAACTCCTCGGCATCTACGATGCGGAAGCGTTAATCCCGAACGGACCACATTACAGACGGTATCGTACCTTCGTCCAAGATGAAAAATTCCACGAGACGAAACACCAGCTTCAGGTGAGGGTTCTTACATGCTGCCTCGGCATGCTCATCGTTGACGTAGGGGATCACTGCCAAATACTTATCAGTCATTGCCCAGATCAGCCAAGCCAAGCTCTGAACACGTACAGTAGTCCGTGAACTTGGCCATTGCGTCTGATGAAGGACTGTCACGTTGTAGCTTGGCCCGTAGCTCATCTTCATCGACGTCTCCAACTTCCATAGCGTCTGGGTCATCTACATCCGCACTCTTGGACGTAGACCCGTCCGTATCTTCTATAATCCGCTGCTTGATCCCGATGACCATCATGAGGATCTATGCGAGATATACCGATGAGCATATGTACGCGTCAGAAACTGTCAAGGCCAAGTGGCGTACCTCCTTGACCCATTCCACGAGTTCTTTCTTCCCATCATCCACAAGACACGCGATCGCGATACCAAGTTGTTGACTCCAGGTATACCCTTTCTTGACTTGTACATCCGGTGGGAACCGCGTGTCTTCCACTGCGCGTTCAGCTCGAGTGCTCTTGGGTTCAGGTTCCCAACTAGACAGTGCTTTCCAATTACTGCGGTTCTTGGGGAAGAACGCCTGCGAAGTCAAAGCGTCAGAAGCCAGCATTATGAGGATTCACGCTGAGACCGACCTGGATGGCGATGAAGGAGTCTTCTTCAACGGCTTTGAAGAATTTGCGCAAGAGGAAATTGATGAGGGCGATGAGATCTTTGTGCGTTTGGTCTCGCGGTAGTGATTTCTCTTCGGCGAGGATCTTCTGGAACAGGTAGAGGGTAGATACCTACAAATACAGAGCCTGCCTTAGACGATCAATACGGGATGTCTCATGTAAGACGACATACGTTGAAAAAGAGTCCCTCAGCCTTTGCCTTCACAGCTTGACGATGAAGGAGGTTGACGACGCGTTTCATGCTCTCGGGAGATGTGAATTCTTTGTATCGAGCCAAATACGTCAGCAGAGTCTGTGCTACTTCGCTGTTGGCAAATCGCTAGAGAGAGAAGGGGTCAAGGAGGGGCCGCTAGGGCGAAAGAATGTGGCGCACCTTCTCAAACGCATCAAAGGTGAACATCGTCTCGTGGATGACTTCTTCCTCTTCTTGCTGCGGTTCTTCCTCTTCCACGTCAGGCACTTCCATACCTTCCGTGTCACGTTTACCTGAGCTGCCGTCAGCCCAGCTTCACATGGAAACTGGAGAACAAGACTTACGCCGGGCCTTCTTCTTCTTCTTCCTAACGTACATTTCTCCACTACCTCCCTTCTTTCCCCACTTCTCCAACATCTTCAACAGGGCATACGCGAGATGTATACTGGAGTCTAGATATGCCAGACTTTGTGTCCCGTCTTTGTACGCGCGCATGCTGTCGATGGAGATGTCCAGAATCTCGCCGTTGTAAATAACCTGATGTTGCAACGTCTGAGCCGCTTCCGCCATCTCGGTCTCGTCGGAAGCAGCCATTGAATCGATTAGGAGGATGAGCTGGGTGAGGCAGTCGATACCGGCTTGAAGTTCAGTCCATTGTTTTGGCTGTTCAAGCAGCGAAGTGGTTGAGAATGGGTTCATAAGATCTTTGAGTATGGTAAGCGCACCTTGTCTTCTACTGCCTCTCGCATTCGCCTCAGGACCCACACAATCCATGCTCTATTAGTGATTTCTGCCACGAGCCCGTATGGCAATGGTTCCGTAGGCTGTTGCGCTCTCTGAGCTTGGAAGAACTCGAGGAACCACTTCGCAAGGTACAGTAGACGGAGGTTGTCTTTTTCGGCGATCTTGGGACGTTCCGCACGAATATCTTTGAGCAATGATTCCAGGAAAGCTGAATGTTTGGACGGAGGTCAGACCCAGGACATGAGAAAGTGAAACTGAGACGCACGATTGAAACATGACTCTATGAACTTCTTGGCAACGTTCTGCAGTGTGATCTTCGCCTCCACTGACAGATTATCTTCTCTCCCCAAATCGTCCACTTTCTTCGTCTTCTGCGCCTTGGTTTTCTTGGAGGCCGTCATATCCAGCAGTGACCCAGTGTCGCGTGAGATCGCTTGTTGTCGGTGTAGCAGTAATCTCTGTCCCTCCGTCTGTTCCTGAGGTTCCTCGCCTTCAGCAGCTGGCTGCGCTTTCTTTTCATTCAGGGTGACGACGATAGTGGTACCGAAACGAGAATGCCGTGTAGACGCGTTGCGGGCGAAGGCTTGTTTGCGTTGGTTCTCAGCTGCCAACAGGCGTTGCAGGTTCCTAGCAGGTTGCTGAGCGGAACGTCAGATCGCGTTGTACGGATAATAGGCGAGACACAAACTTTCTCCTGGTTGTCGGCCAAGATGGCGGGTTTGACGCCACGGAAGAGGAGGTAGAAGATATCCAGGACGAGGGTATTGGAGGCATTGAATATGGGTTCGTCGAGGGAGCTGGATGCTGTAGTGAGAAGGAGTTCGAATATCTGCGTCTCGTTGAGAAGCTTGATGAAGCGGGATTGGAGGGAAGAGTATTCCGCTTGATCCGAGCTGAGGTACATGTTGGTAGGAAGGTCCTTGATGAACGCGAGGTTTCGCAGGAGGTACAGCACCACTTGAACAATCTGCACGTCTCGTTCGGTTCTTTCCTTCGACGTCTTCGCCAAGCATGATAAGACAATGCCGAAGAGGGCCTTCATAACGTCCGGCTTGAGCAGAGTCGCCTTGTATGCCAAATGACTGCTGAGAAGCTCTGTGTAGTCCGTCCCCTTATCCTCCACCTCGTCCAGCTCCTGCAACTCCTCCGCCATGTCGATAGGCCAGGTCATCGCCGTCATAAGGTCGACGCACGCAATTGCGCGTTTGTCTTCGAAATCGCCATTGCCAGCAGTCGCGAGTAGGATGGGGATGAGGTCGTTGGGAAGAACGCGGGTTTTCCAGAAAATCCTTGCCACCGTCCGTTCGTCGTCTGTGTCGTCTTTCCTCCAGTACTTCTTCAAATCCTTCAAACACCCGTAGCACTCGTCACCCAGCCTGTACACCCCGCTCTCTAGTCCTCCCAACGCCTCGACTACACTCCCAATCGCCGGTTCAAGGATAGATTTTCGCGAATCGTACGCATCTTCGTCTCCAGAGACGTCTGAGTCGGCGCGTCGCGCATTCATGAGTTGGAGAAGGGGGTTGGTGGTTGATGAGAAGGAAGAGACATGAGACGCGCTTGCAGAACGCGTGTTGTCGCGAACGGTCACGCTTACAGACGCGCTTGTCACACTTTCACTCACGCTACCACAAATTAGAGCGAGTTGCACACAAAAGTAGGCAGAAATCAGATCCAAAGTATGCCAGTATTATAGGTTGATTACAGAATACAATTGCTACAAGAAGATCCTGAAGCATTGGCCCCAAGTTCGGAGATATTGATGGTCATGATGGGAATTCAGCGTTGACCGTCTGGAAGGTATATCGAATCAGCACATAGGTCAAAAGCGTGGAATAGATGATACTCACAAGCCTTAGTAGCATATTTTCCTGAGAGAATTAGAGGAAAGGTTAGTGGGTACTTCACTCCGAGGCTCATAATTCCGATGCTCTCACCGATGCCAATGATAATGTTACCGGGTTCTTGATCTTTGTTCTTCAAGTAGTTGTCCAAAATCTGCTTCGTACCGGCAGCGTAACGTGCCTGTGCATCCAAGGTGGTACCAGAGTAATGCGGTACCATGCCGTTTCCACCACCTAAGGGGTTCTTCATCTTGCGCCAGACATGGTCGCGAGGAGCGGGCTGGACGTCCCAAACATCACCAGCGTAACCGCGGAGTTGACCGGATTTCAAGGCAGCCGCGACCGCGTCCTTGTCGCAGATAGCACCACGAGCAGTGTTGACGAGCCAGGCACCCTTAAGGTGAAAGTGAGTGACTGGTATTTTAAGACGAATGAGCTGCGACTTACCTTCTTGAAATGTGAGAGTAGTTCAGCATTGATGAGGTTACGGGTACCCTCGTGGAGCGGTGCGTTGACGGTGATAACATCGCACTGAGACACGAAATCTTTCAAATCCTCGATCCGACGGGCACCAACGGCCTTCGCAGCCTCTAGAAACGCCGTCAGCTCGAGCAAAGTATGGTCGAGTGAGAAATGAACTCACGCTCAGGAAGAGCAGCGTAGTCATAGTAGACGAGCTCTTTAGGGTTGAAAGGCACCAGACGTTGAAGTACGCGATATCCAATACGTCCGGCACCGATGGTACCGATGACCTGATCGACTCGATGAGCCGATGCCCAAAGCTACAGCCGGTGAGATACAGACCTTGCCCTCTAAATCAAACGCGTTCCTTGCAATGTCTGAGACCTGCCAGTCACCACGCTCAATCATCTCATGAGCTGGCACGAAGTTCCTGACGAGGAGAAGGATGTTCATCATGACGTGCTCAGCGACAGACACGACGTTGGATCCGGAGACTTCGAGGACCTGAACTTGATGCTCAACAGCGGCGTTGAGGTCGATGTGATCGGACCCGACACCAGCGGTAATACAGATCTTGAGGTTCTTCGCCTTCTTGAAGAGCTCAGCGGTAAGGTAGCCGGGATGGAAGGGAGTGGTGATCAAGACTTCCGCCTAAAGATGATCAATGTCAGACGATCAGACAGTGCGACGAAACTTTTACTCACATCGGCGATATGCTTCTCGAAGAAGCTGTTGGCACCTTCCTTGTCGTCGCTGACGAGGAATTCGTGCCCTTGAGATTCGAGATACTGACGCAAGCCGAGCTCATTCTCGAGGGTGCCAAGAAGGCGGGGTTCCTCTTTGGCTGCAGCACCTCCGCGGTAGAGAATGGCAAGGACCTTCATGATGATTGGGCTGAGGAGAAGAGGGTGATTCTGTGATAGAAGAGAGGAGTGGATGAGCGATGTTGACTTTCATAATCGCATTTGGGTCCACCCTTTATACCTTCAGGACGCGCCGTGGACCGTCGTAGGCTCCGGACTTCCGATGCAAAATCCATCACCTGCGCTACATGGCCTCACCAGTTCTACGCCAGCGAAAGCATCGGGTTGTCCCATGATTGAAGAGAAATGGGTGTTTCCAATTGTGGCGAGGGTGAATACGGAGAGCTGCAAAGAGTGCAAAAATAGATAGAGGAAAACGGGTCGGCGCGTCCCAACACAAGGCGACGCGCCGCGGGCGCTACAGCACGCCCCGAGCATCTCCGTCATCCGAATCGTCCCGAAAGCCTTGCGCAGGCCGCCTTCGCTTCGGTCTCCGAAGCAGTTGCGAGTCAAACAACCAAACGATAGTCAATTGAGGAAGCCTTCCAACCGAGCGGCGGAGGACGGCGCACTGGAGACAATTCATTTACCAGCTGGTCAAGCGCGGGACCGTCGCATATTTGCGGGTAGAAGATATCTGCCCAACCCCTGTTCTGCGCAATGTTAACTCGTTAACCAGTGCGAGGGTGTGCTATAATCACCGCAAGACTCGGAACAAGCAGGAGATTTACGCCTTTGAGCCAAGTTGTTCTCTGTTGACGCGTTGACGACCTGTAAGACCCGGTACACAGATAGTAATACTGCGACGGAACGCGTCAACACACACCGCAGACACGTCCTTGACCGCAGGTCGCCGCAATGTTTCTCTCTCCTGTCTGCCAGTGGGAAATGAGAACGTCTTCACCGGTGGACTGACAAAGGCATGAGACCTATCAACGTTTTCACGGTCTCAAGCTCGTGAGCTTTGTGGGAGAAGCAGATAGAACGTGATGTCTACACGATCACGCTCAAATGCCATTGTCCTTGATTCACTGTATTGAAGATATACTGTGCGCTACACGCGAACTACTCATACTCATTGCGGTTCAGGTTCAGAATCCATCCATCTGGATAACTGTCAGCGTATGATCACGTAGTAACGGGGTGCAACTGGCGCCACGACGTACTCTTCCAAATGTCTTCCTTCAACTTCAATTTTGCCCTCGTCAAACCATTCTTCACATGCTCCCGCAAGATGATCCGCAACGACGTCGACGAGCTCTTCTCCCCTGAGATCACCGGGACGATATCTCAGGACAAAATAGAGGAATTGCAGCGCATCCCACCTGGACAGTAGTTGACAAAGCCGGTCGCAATCGAGGCTATATATGGCCTCCTCGAACATGGTCGCGGCCAGGAGATCAGCAGAATGTCCGCCGTACAGGAGCAGATCCAATTGTGCGTGTCCCAATGTTGACAAATCGGCACTATCAAGAATGTCTAAGAACATCTTGCACGCCGCGAAGTTGGCACGGTGATGAGGCCCAGAAGGGTACGGGTCAAGATACCCGCGTAGGACCAGCAGGTTTAAAGATTTGCAGTCGTGCAGATTGAGCTTGCGCCACTCAGAAGCATGAACTGAGGATTGCAGAAGGCCTTTCAGCGCATGAAAGCGTGGGGAGAGATGATCGCTACTCACTACAGGGTTCTGCAGGTATTCCAACGTAATACTGAAGATATCGCACGTCCAGTTTGCAACATTCGATACTAGAGGAACACATTCGCAGAACTTGTCCTAGCTCTGCCACTTGCTGATATCTTTCGAGATGTATGGCGATGGTGGTCAGACGACCGACGGTGGGCGTGAGCAGAATGGCTTGAAGTAAGAATATGGGCGCCGCCTGATTAGCATAGCAGATCGCCTGACTGATTTCCAGCTGTTTGACCTCCATCTTGAGTTGGTAGGCATCGTATGGCGCAGGAGGAGCATAAGACTGGCGTTCTACAGCACGAATCATCGGAAGGTCGTCATCTGGAAGCTCGGGTAGGGCACCCACAGCCAGCTTGTCTATCTTTTCGAAGAGAGCCAGAAGCTCCAGAACGCCTAAAAGGTTCGAATCGCGAGTAAAACCAAACTCGACTTCGGCAAGGTTGCAATGTACCTTGCCACCTTGAGTGACGGTCGGTACCAGAGGATAATGTCCGATAGAAGAGACCCGAGAGTCATGGATGACGAGCTTTCGCAACCCGGGTAGCTGAGGGAGGATGTGGGCAAGGAGCGCGGGGTCCAGATGACCATTTGCGCCCAGTTGCCTGATGCACAGCTCACGAACATGTATCAGAAAGGATGACACGTCAGGGAGGTCTTGGAATGCATGCAGATCGCGTTTGCTGTCCGAGAGGTCGACAAAGATGGTCTGAAGGAGATAACGTTGAGCTGCGCCACGAAGTGTCCGAGAAGCCAGCGAACAGGCCCACAGATGGTGTTTGCTGTCTGTATCCAGAAAGAGCCATTCCATTATCGCGCCAAACAGCTCCACAGGCAACTGTGGCGTTGCCATATTGCGATGGTGTCTGAATCGTTGGCAGTCAGAAGTGATTCGACTTATCGACGCTCGGAAGTGTACGTACGCGTGTTTGGCAGAATCTGCGGTGAATTTTGAAAAATGCAAGCTACATCTCTGGCGATTTTATCCTGTGTTGTGGCGTTGTTCTCTACTTCGTGGCAAAGGAATGGGCTCATAAAGCTCGAATGGCCATAGCGTCTCCCATCTCCTCTGAGAACAAGAGACACTGTCTTCGCATTCAGAATCATTGCCTCCGATGGTTGCCACCTAGTACTAGATGAAAGTTACGTATCACTTTCTTGTGAAATAAAGTTTTATAGAGACTAAGCAGAACGTACATTGTTGAATGTTTTGGTCAAAATGGTCCAGCGTGCCACAATCGTCGTGGTGAGTTGGTACTGTACAAGGCACGCCATTACCGTGATTGAGCCCTGTGGTCACTAGCAGTGACTCACGCGTGACGCGGCTGTTACAGCCGCGGTATGTTGCCTTTCGTGACTATCTCCGCTCATACCCGTCTCATAAACTCCTCCAGCCGTGTTCACAAACTCTTTCACCTCTGACTACCTCTTTATTATCCTTGAGAATCTTGCATTACTATTATACGAGTGAGTGTTGACCCAAAGTTTCGTTCCTGCAATTTCGTGACTCGCGTTCTTTTGACCATGTAGCTCCTAGCTCGGACTCAGCAGCAGAAACTGAGCTGATCTTGCGGAGACCTGAGAAGAGTTACATTGGCATGACTCCAGAATGGTCTTCGTAGTTTGGAAGTCGGATAGGGACGTTTCGCATATGCCACCAGGTATGTGGACCATCATGTGTTGACTTTTGACTATCTAGCTACCTTTCTTGCTGAATACCAGCTCTATGTTCGACGATTATACCAACAACATCGCCTACGTTTTCGAATCGCAAGTCTGCGTCGATATATTGAGAAGGCTGATTTCGCGTTTTCTCAATGACAGTGCATTTGTCCGGCTCTGCACGGTCCTCACGGCTGTCTATACCGCCTCACGTACGAACTGCCATCGCCGTCGTCTTGCCGCTGTCGTCTATGGTCGCCGTCTGTGTTCCAATCTATGGTGTCATCATACGGTTGCTTGGCAGGCGCAGAGATGTGTCCACTATCCCTCAATCGGTTATCCACGGAGTCGCTGTGCTGACGAAGACTTTCACCGGTAATCAGAGGGAATGACCATATATAGCCATCCGGTCAACATGATTCGCCTAGACCGACCCTCTACGGCCAGTGTACGGCCCATGGAACCTGAATTTGACAACAATCTGCTTCTATCAAGGACCCTCTACGCGCATGCGCATCGCCTTTGGACCGCTTGGCCTCAATCGCGTGGCTTATTTGAAGCTTTGTGTCACCTACCTCGGCTGACAATCCAGGAAATTGGGTTTCTCCCTCACTTCGTCGATCTGTTGCCGTAGTATGCGCCAGCCACGCGTCGTCGCCGATCTCGATCAGGAGCTACCTTGACATAGTAAGGACCTTCTCCACAGAGAGATTATCCGACCGGTCTATCGACACCCTCGCTGGCTTGGAAATGGCGGACGCCACGGGCTTTTGAGACGTATATATAGTGGGCCGGAAGCTCAAGGTGCCAACAAGACACTGAGTCTCCATTTCCCATATCGTCTCTCCCGCAGTTTCTTCCCAAGCATGAGCAACCACTGGGCGCAGCCTCCCCACCCCAAGACCAAGCTCGGTCGCCACCGTCAGCTCGCTCCTCTCGCTGGGGTCCACCTCTCCCCCATCTGCCTCGGTGCGATGAGTATCGGTGAGGCATGGAACGAGCACGGTTTTGGCTCTATGGACAAAGCGCAGAGCTTCAAGCTCCTTGATGCGTTCTACGACGCTGGTGGAAATTTTATTGATACCGCCAACAGCTAGTAAGCTTAATCATCATTATCCTGGATCCCCGCGTTACTCACGCAGCCCTTTTGCGTAGCCAAGACGAGGAATCCGAGAAGTGGCTCGGCGAGTGGATGGAGAAGCGCGGCAACCGTCAGCACATATTCGTGGCTACTAAAGTACGCCTCATTTCCTCTGTTTGCTTCGGCGCGCCTTCTCACTAATCACATCGACAGTATACCACCAACTACAAGCTTGGAGAGGGTGCTGAGTTCGGCCAGAAGAATCTGTACACTGGTAACCATCTCAAGTCCCTCCGCAACTCCATCGACGACTCTCTTAAGAAACTGCGGACCGACTACATCGATCTACTCTACCTCCATTGGTGGGACTACAGCACTGGCATTGAGGAGGTCATGAACGGTTTGCATAACCTCGTCGCCCAGGGAAAGGTTCTTTACTCGGTGGGCATCTTTCTAATCCCATCAGTCGTACTCATTGACACGGTCTCTTCCAGGGTGTCTCTGATACACCGGCATGGGTCGTGACCGCCTGCAACACCTACGCTCGACTTACCGGCAAGACTCCCTTTGTGATTTACCAGGGCCAATGGAGCGTGCTGGCTCGCGACTTTGAGCGTGAGATCTTGCCTATGGCTCGTCAGCAGGGGATGGCTTTGGCTCCCTGGGATGTTCTTCACGGTGGTAAGATCCGCACGGACGAAGAAGAGGAGCGCAGGCGACGCACCGGCGAAGGAGGTGAGTTAAACTATATTGTTTTCTTCGAGTGGCTCCTAAGACATGTCTCGTTCAGGACGCTCTGCCACTGATCCCAACTGGGAGCGCAATGAGGATGAGAAGAAAGTCTGCCGCGCGCTCGAGAAGGTCGCGAAGGAAGTCGGCGCGAAGAGCATCACCGCTGGTGCGTTTTCCTGTGCATTTCGCTGTTATGCTATCTTCATTGACTGATGTCACTTTTTCAGTTGCCATCGCGTATGTCATGCAGAAATCACCATACGTCTTTCCCATCATTGGTGGACGTAAGGTCGAGCATCTCCACAGCAACATCGAAGCACTTGACATCAATCTCACCCCCGAACACATCAGCTACATAGAGAGCATTCTTCCCTTCCAGCGCGGATTCCCGTACGACTTCTTCGTATGTATTTTGCGTCAGCTTCTGTCTACGAGATACTTATGTGTATCTCCACTGCAGGGCGCCGCTGATACCGACTACAATGGTCTTTACAAGACTGCCGGTCACTTTGACAAGTGGCCTGTTCAGCAGGCTATTCGCCCCGCGAATTGATTTTCTCGCGGCGCTTTCGTAGCCTAAGCTTAAGCAGTTGACCAGTACCCTGCTATCCCTCCTGATGCATGTTGTGTTGTGAGACTCTTAGCCGTTCTGTACAATGTTTGATAGAAAATTAAGTGTATCGACAGGAGTATGACACAGTTGGCTTTGTGTGTTTTGCTTTCTGATAATTCTCGCGATCCTCCATGGAATTCTGGCTGCGCTTGACTTCTGGTGACCAGTCGATATAGGAGGTATTTGCGAGTAGACGACATTTCACAGACGATTTCATGAATGCCTCGCAAGACTGCCAGCATTGTGTCACTACCACACGAACCGTCACCGGCACGTGCAGCGTTACGCCCGTCGAACGCCACACTAGACGACACGACAGTGTTCCTTGTTCAGTAAATCTGAGTTCTTTCTTCCTCATTTTTGGTGCAGACTGTTGATGCGATAGGCACACCCATGGCTTCGGTCGTGGCAGCGCAGAGATAGTAAGAAATATCAACTTGAACAGCTCATGAAGTAACAAAGCAGATTTGGGTCCAAGATTGATTGACGTGTCGAACTGGCAGTCACGAATCAGCATCGCATTCAAACGAAGTCTACATTGTCGGGGTACTCACTAGTCGCTACTGTCTCACAGTCAAGCTTTTACGTCAATCAAGAATACCGCGAGCAACGCAGTCCTTCAACTCTGCCTCAACGACACCTCTGACCGCAGAATCCTTCACCGAAAGGCCGGCTAACGAGAAACTTTCCAGCGATTTGCAGCGATCTAAGATTCCTCGCAGCTTCTCCCACTGGCTTCTTGCGTCTAATCCTGGGCCGTGACCGTCCCAGGAACGCAGCGGTATGGTTATGTGCTCCAGGCGAAAAATGTGGGCGTGTGAAAGAGTCCCGAGGAACATAGGATAGAGGTCAAAATCCACCCTGAGATTGAATCGCTGCTCAGTTGTAATGCTCAGTGACGTCAGAGCGGTGCAATGGGACAGGCACAGGGCGTCGGATTGCAGAGGAGAGTCCGCTGTAGTGAATATACAGAAACAAATTTTATCAGTATATCTACATCATGTTCAATGAACATGGAGGATCACTGACCATCTATCGTGTCGTACATCAGCTCGATGTTGCAGTGAAGGAGATTAGGCCCACAGAGACGAAGAAGCTCTCCGCAGGCCACGACCTCCCGCATACCACGGAACGATATAGACAGGCAAGTAAGCGACTGTACGCTTGGTGTTACTTGCAGTGTTTTCAGCATGAATAAGAAAGGAAGTGGCCAGTATCGCATCCCCTGCATGTCCAGAGATCCCACCGCCAAACTCAACTTGGGATGGTGGAACTCGAACATCCGCTGGAAATACTCAGCAGAGCTCCGTGACCTCCTGCGCACGGTTCCCGAGGGAGCAGAGTCTGCTCGGACGGCGCAGGAGCACGCGATATCCGGAAGCTCTTTGACGACAAGGTGCCCGACAGTCCCAAAAAGCGACAGAACATCGAACATGTCACTGGCCTTTCCGGGTATAGTGCCTAGGCAGCCAAGCTCGAGGTAGTCCAGAGCAATTGGCGAGAAGTCGGAAAGGATAGTATCATGGATAGAGCTGACGAGATTGATGTCGGAAATAGTCAACCTGCGCAATGCGGGGAGCCGCTGGAGCATGCGTGCCAGGACGCTGATCTCAAGAGATCTCGTGGCTCGACTTGTTGACAGCGGACGGGAGGGGGCGAACCACTTGAGCTGCAGCGTACGAATGTATTCTCCGACTCCTGAAGAAGTGTCGATGAGATGGCGGAAAGCGTTGAAGTTTCGGCTTTCGTGGGCGTTGGCAACCGTGACATGGTGGAACATGCGCGGACGTGCGAGCTGACAGAAGAGGTGACATGTCAAGGCGAGTGAGCTGAGGGTGTTGACGTCCTGAGTTGGAATGAAATCTAGGATAATCTCCAACAGCTCTACAGCAAGATCTCGTCCTGAACGTCGACACTTGATAAGATCAGGCTGTAAATCCTGAGACATTCTAACAGCGTCGAAACTGTTGATCATTTCAGCGTACGCATAACAGGTGATGATCACGGATACACACCTTGCGCAGAGTAGACAACAGGGAGGATGAGTGGGAGGAAAGTGGGAGGGAGTCGTTGCAGATTACACCGGGCTCTGTAGGTTCTTTATACCCTCGGGCTTCTTGCAGTACATGGCGGTCACACAGCCACCAAGCTCTGACTCAGCTTTGGTATGTGGAAGCGCTCTCCTCCCGACGTGAATTCCGACTCTTCGAGTTGCAGAACAGCCGTTTACGATTTCATGATGTCCAACATGGCGAAACGTTTGTCATTGTAGATCTAGAGGGACGTCAATGGTCAATGTGCGGGCACCCGTTCGAGCGGATCACCGACCTCCGACGAGCCGCCGAGTAAAATTTGGAACTGGAGAGAAGCAGTCGATAGTATGTAGCTAGACATACATAAAGGAATAAGTCACATATTGCCACAATTTCCGTTCCATTACGCCAGAATCCGTTGACACCCTTGATATCTGCGCTCGGGCCCACCGCCAGGGTCACAGAAATCGCGCCGGCGACAGATTGTTCAGATTTGCACAGGTGATCTTCCCGTGTAGAATCTGCTCTGCAACAGCTTTGCCTGTACCAGGCGCATTGGAGATGCCCTACAGATGGAAATGAGATCTGCCGCAGAGAACATCGAAGTAACGGTGTCTGCTCACCCAACATGTGTGGCCTGTCGCGATAATCAACCCTTTGGCCAAGGTCGTAGCCTCCCCAACAACTGGATCGCCTCCAGCGCTGATGGTAGGGAGATAGCAAGCTTGACGTCTGTCCACCTTGCCATGTCTCATCTTGCTGGAGATACCGACGACCTGCTGGTAAATGTTCTCGCAAATACTCTGATCCACTTCGACCTGGTCGACAGTCTCAGGTAAATCGAGGTTGTCGCCTGTACCGCAGCAATACCATTCGTTATTTGGTCGCGCGTAGACTTCGGGGCTGACGGAGTTGTTGCCGAGAGGGGATTCGTCAGGAAAGGTGACGTCGGTGAAAAGGACATAGGGAGATATGGAGTAGCCAGCCTCCGGGATGATAGTGATACTGTGAGCGCGTGTAGCGTTGATAGGGAGAGCAGGGATAAGCTTGGAAGACCAGGGCCCGGCAGCCAGAACGACATGGGTAGCAGATATGGTCTCTTGTTGACCTGTCTTGATGTCCGTGTAAGTGACGCCTGTCACCGACTTGGCATTGGAGTCAATATTAATAGAAGTGACTTTGCCCGGGACAAACTGAGCACCCTGTTCTTTCGCCAGCTCCAGCATATTCCGGGTGAAGAGGTACGGCTGGACCTGAGCAGTATGTCCCTTGGGTGCCATTTGCGAGTACGAGTCTGTCAGCTCCTCGTTCACCCAGTCTAAGTCGTCCGGCAATCCTTTATCTGCCCGACTTCTCTTCTTCCAGTCATCCCCCAGCCCGACTGTCTTCTCCAAACTTCTTCGTCGCTCCGGCTCCATTTGCTTTTCCGCATCTGGACCCACGTCCTCTCCTCGTCCCTCCCAATTACCACACCCAACAAATCTCCAACCCCATCTCTCTGCACCGTTATGCTTCTCAGCTAGACGCACGTGTTCGGGGAACGAGACGTTCACGAGGTTCTTCGGGTACGCCCATTTCGCAACGAGACCTCCGGACTTGCCAGATGCTCCTTGTGAGCATCCTTTCGCAGAGGCCTCAATAATGGTGATCTTGATGTTCGAATCCTTGTAGGCAGGATCCTCGGTGAGGTAGTAGGCAATGGTACAGCCAATGATACCAGCACCGATGATGATGACATTCTGGACCTCTGCAGTCGACATCTGTAACAATAACGCTGCTTAACTGCCAATAGGTGTTTCAACGTGAGGACTCACCCTGACACAGAGAGCAAACTTTTCGATTGGTCCTGGAAGCGGTAGTGCGAGGAGGTTATGTTGCGGGGCAATGTCGTCTGTCCAGCAGAGTCTTGTATGTTCGGAGGGCAAAGAGTCACCATAGGAAAGAGTCGGAATTTTCAGCCTCGGCCCGATCTCGCTTGGCCGCGGTCCGCCTGCGCCGCTGCGCATGCTCTGGCAACCATCCTTCAACGTTCTCAACCTGTTCGCTCTACATACTACCTGTCTATCTCACTCAGAAGCGCGACCAGCACGACACCTGTTCTGGTAAGTGTCTCCAACGATTGGAATGGTTGCATAGAAATCACCTCGTCCATCAGAATGGATCTGCATGATGCCATCCCGCCGCCTTGATTCAAACATGGTCTGTTTGCGGTGCTCTAGGTTCGGCAACCGCGACCTGTCCAGGACCTTATAGGCGACTATACTTGACAGAACCAGCTTCTACCGCCTCCGAGCGACTCCGAGCGTGCTCAGCTAGTAACATCTACCAAGATCTAGACAACCCCGGTATGACTGATGTAGCACTCCACAGCCGGGACACATGATTACGACAGGCGAGGCGGGAATGATCTCGTGGGGAACATGGTCATGGGTTGAATGCGGTCGTGCAGCGTGAGGAGAGGCAAAAAAGACACTGGAATGGGTTGAGTGTGGGGTAATTGGTCGTCGGTACGCCTTGCGTCATTACTTCCAAGCTTTAGCACTAATGAGACGTGCTCTTAGAATGACTCGCATTTGCGTCGAGATACATAAAGTGCGGGTGGTCAGAGGACTGTTCAGCGAGATGCTGTCTGGCCATACGTCGATATAGCACCTCGTTGCAGCGTTCGCAAGTTTGCATTTTCCGCACGACTTTTGGTCGTCTCTGCTGCAGCTCGGACCATCGACAAATTGCAGTTGACTGAGGGCCCCGAAGGAGTGAGTGCAATTAAGCAGTGCTTTCTGTCATTACTCTGGTAAGCCGCCGCATTGGTTCCGTCCGTCAATGCTATGTTCAGCTCACGAAATATTACAGTGCTGTCATATCATCGTGAATAAATGTAGGTTGGCTGTCGTCACTGTCCTCAAGCAGATGCATGAAGACGGCCATAAAAGCAGCGGCATATATCGATATATCACCTCCCAATATCGGTGCCTCGCTGACCTTTTGGGAACCATACACTACGGCCCTGCAAAGCTCAAGTGAACTCCTGGGATCATCGCTCTCGCTTTTCCCATGACCGATTCACAGCGCAAATTGCTGGGAACATTTGTCACCTGAAGCTTCGTAGTCTGTATTGACTCTGCATTTTCCGGGTCGCCAAGGTATTCATTCAACACCCGGGTACCTCGTCTCGTACCTTCCTGTAACCGCTTTCTGCCAGGCTCTGTTTTTGGAGGTTATATAAAAGACAAACTTCCAGCCTTCATACTCCCCATCGCCAGTGCTGGGTCCACTCTTAGACACTTCTCACGATGTTGTCAATCCACGCCTTCCTGCTATTCACATGGGGCCTCCTTGCAACTCAGGCCTCCCCCATCGCATCAGACGTCAATTTGGGAACCATTGTCAACCTTCGCATCGAAGGAGCAGAGAAGACGATTTTCGAAGGTCCTATCTTCACTCGTGGCCACAATGTGACCACCGTCTCCGGTGGCACTCATCACTGCGATGGTACCAACAACAACGAAAATCCACATCCAGGTCCCACGTGTACGAGCGCACTGGCTGATGCAGCCCACAGAGAAGGCTTTGCGTTTGACGGGTGCGTGAAACTGGCTTGACACGCTCCTCGACGTGACTACTGATGGACTTCCAATTTCTCAGGACCTTCGACCCCGAATTCGACGATTTCTTCATTACCAGCATCGCCGACTCTACAGAGACCACCACAGCATTCTGGGGAATCCTTCTCGACTTCGAGTTCACTCCTGTAGGCGGCTGTCAACAGGAGGTCCGCTTCGGTGGCAACGTCCTCTGGGCGTTCGATGCGTTCACCAAAGCGCACTTCCTGAAGTTGGTCGGGCCAGCCACCGTCCACTCTGGGCAGCCTGCGCAGTTCACGGTGACAGATGGGATGACCGGAGACGGCATAGGAGGGGCAAGAGTTGTTGCGTCGGGTCGTGGAGTTGGGCCGCAGACGTCAGATACGAACGGAGTAGCAACATTCACATTCCAGACGAAGGGTATACACAACTTGAAGGCAGACAAGGACGACTCCATAAGGTCCAACGGAGTCAGCATACTGGTAGTGTAGCCGAGATAACCGAGATCATGCATATGTACTCCCTTAACCATAAGCACAAGATGTGGAAAGAGGAAGTGTACAACGATAATCCTATTGTACTCAGCTAGTCAGATGGCTCAGCTACCGCGCAGCATCTTCAGTGCTAGCTGCTCGAAGTCCTCCAAGCTTTCCCCCGATGCCTTCTTGCCACTGCGATCCGAATCCTTGACACGCTTCGTTGGCGGAGGATGCTCATCCTCTGAGCCAGAGGGTAGGTCGAACTCTGGTGAGACATAACCGTCGTCCTCATCAGCAGACCCGAGCATGGCTACAGCACCGGTATCCTCGTGATCACCGATCTCCTATGAAACAAATAATATGAGCAGAAAAGCCAGAAAAACTAAGCCCCGTGTAGACGTACCTCTCGTTCTCTCTCCTTCCTCTTCCGCTTTTTCTCCTTCTTCTTATCCTTCGCCTGAGCTTTATCCGTAACGTCCACCTGCTTCAACTTCGCCCTCTCTTCCTCAGCATGCTTCTTCCTAGCCTCCAGCACACCTCCCGCACCATCGAACGCTTGTTCCTTCGTCTGAAGCTCGTACAACTCGTGCGGCATTCCTTCATCATCAAAGACGAGCTTCTTGCCCTGCGGACCACCTTTCCCCAGCGCTTTCTTGGACAAAGCTAGCTTCGACTGACGTTTCGAAATGTGCTCGGACTCGGGAAGGGCTCCCTCCAGCTCATGGTCGGCACGCTTGAGCGTGATGAACTCCTCGTCCGAGTCGTCGCCTTCCCCATCTCGGTCAATGAGCTTGTTGTAGTGCTCCGAAAGAATGTCTTGGTTCTTCCGCTCGAACATACGATCATACTTCGTACGCACTTTTGGTGGCTGGAAAGGTACATGAGTTAAGTCGGACCATAGGTACCTAGATGCACCAGACTCACCTGAGTTGTGGACGCGCTGGCTTTAGGTGTTTCGTCGTCTTCTTCTTCACTTGAACTATGCTCCGACAAGTCTTCCTCATCCGACTCTTCCTCGTCCGACGGTGCTGACTGCTTCGCCGGGGCATGTTGGGGTTCCGCAGTGTCAATAGCATGCGATGCATTCTTCCTCTTTTTCGCGATCTCCTTGCTGAGGAATTTGATCTTCGGCGCACCCGGTAATCCCAAAGACTCGGCGAACCTCTCTATAGGAAGCTCCTCCAGCTTGAAGATTGACTTGTCTTTCTGCAGGTGGATAGAGCGGAGATAGGAAACGAATGCCTAAAGAAAAGGTCAATTCTAAGCACTGCCAAAAGTATGAACGAAAGTGCGTACACGTTGACCGAGGTATTTGATCTCTGGCTCCTGGAACGCCAGATTTTGAAGCTGATTTTCGATGCTCTGCGTTTTGCTGGTCTTGATCTTGATCTTCTGCACCTCGATATGCTTCTTGGCCAAAGCTTGCTTCATACCCTCCTCTTCACTCGGGAGCAGCAGCAAAAGTCCCTTTCCTGCACTTTCGTAGCGCGCCGTACGACCAACGCGGTGAATATAGGTCTCCGCATCTTCCGGGGCGTCCATCTGCAAGACCCAGTCAACGGCGGGGAAGTCGAGCCCGCGAGCCGCGATGTCTGTGGCAAAGAGAACAGCGTGCTTCATGGTAGTGAATCTCTTGAAAGTCTCTAAGCGTGTCATCTGCTTTTGTTTCCCGTGAAGTAGGAGGAGTGGTACACCGGGATGTAGTTTGCAAAACGTTTCGAAGGCGAACCGCACTTGCTTGCAGCTAGACATGAATACAAGGGTCTTGTTTTGTAGATGACTTTTGATGAAACTCCACAGGATATCGAGTTTCTTGTCCAAGGAGCAGACGACGTAGTGCTGTTCCAAAGTCTTCGGCATAGAGCCCTCTGCGTCTGCCTCATTAACTCCGATGGATACAGGATCCTTCAGACTGAGCCGAGCGAGATCTGCAACTGATTTGGTCTGCGTAGCAGAGAAGAGCAAAGTTTGACGGGACTTGGGGAGATGTGATAGGAGGGCGGTGAGAGTACGATGAAATCCCCTGTCCAAAATACGGTCAGCTTCGTCTAGCACTAGAGTATGGGAGATAAGCAAAGACTCGAGTCAGTATCCTGTGAAAGGACGTACCAAGCATCTGAAGATTATCGCACTCAAACCCAATGGTCTGATCCATATGCTGCAGCAGACGACCAGGCGTGGCGACAAGGATGTTCATCTTGGAGAGCCGATCGCGCTCGTCTTTCAAATTCTTTCCGCCGATGACCAGACCCGCAGAGAACGAATGGTAGCCACCTATTGACCGAAGAACTTCGAAGATTTGCACGGCCTGGGACGAGTAAGAATGAGGCCAGAGCCATGCAAAAGAAGCATGCGGCGCACCAGCTCTCGTGTAGGAGATATTATCAATGCACCCAAGCCATCCTGAGGCCCCCATTTCCGCCTATACAAAACCTCCAGCACAGGAACGAGGAAGGCGAGTGTTTTCCCACTTCCTGTCCTCGCGGCACCTAAGACATCCTTGCCCTTCAGCGACACGGGAAGACTTTGAGCCTGGATGTCGGTCATCTCGATGAATGATGCTTTCTTGAGACCTCTTTTAGTCAAATGGGAGATGGGAAGGTCTGCGAATGCTTTGACATCGGGAGCGGGCTCCTAAGCGGAACTGCGTCAACAATGAGCTTCAGTAGAAGAGAAGATAGAACTAGCACTCACATAAAGTAGAGCCCGTTGCTCTAGCTCATCAATCTCTTTCCCTTCCGACGATTTCTTGACTCTTGAAGTTCGTACCCGATCCTTGGGAAGTTTTTTAGTCTTCCGAGGTCGCGAAGGCCCTGCTTCAGGCATGGTGTAAGACTGTAAAAGAGGATTGGTTTTTGCGAAATATTGCAATGTGAAGCAACGTGATGCACCGACTAGGGCGCAGATCGAGAAGATGTGAGCTCGGTCAAGACTGTGTCTGTGTCGACCTGGTGAAAGGATCAAATGAGGTGCGGGTCACTGGGCGCTCTAGCTAGTCGACGCGCCAATACCAGTCACGTGGTTGCTGAAAAGTCGCCATCAAAACGTCGTGTAAACAATGAACTTTGAAAAGTAGGATGTGGTGAGCAAAGCTCTATTGCGCTCGTGAGTATGATGTCTAATACAGCCAAATGTGCGTGCCAATCAGCGAGAACTTCGAATTTCGGGATGGAATCGCCTCGGCGTGGCACGTAAGTTACTAAGTACGCGATGTAAAACGAGCACAGAATGTACTTATGTGAGCCCTGTCATCCCAGCAGCTCCCATTGCGATCAGATGCGGTCTCCTTCTCGACAAGCGTTTCCGCCAGTGCATACTTAGACCCTCATTATTGGTGCTCATCCTTTCTTATTCTGTATTCTTCGATCTTTTTCTCGACTTTCTCCAGAAAGCAAGCTGCCTTTGAAGCCACTTTTTGAAATGGAATATTCTCTCTTGCGTCGCAGAAAGTTTGCGCTTCGGCAGAGTATCGAAGTACTCGCCTGCTAATATGAAATTATGAATACAGTCAATTTGTGGGTAAGCAGAATGAGAACATATGCACATACAGTCAGGAGCCGTAGTTTGACCTCTTGTGAGGAGGTTTGGGAGTGGCGGATGGAGGCGACAGCTGTCCTCGCGAATGTGCAATACACGAGTAACCTTTATCCCTGACCGCGAGCACTCCCTACGGAAAACCTCCCATCCGATCGGGAGTGGATCATGCGTCTTGACGATGATCTTCCGCGGACGAAGAGACTTGTGCGCGATAGACATTCGGAGATCCCAGAGGTTGTAAAGGGTAATGTGACCAGCGAGACAACCACACGAGCGTGGTCTCCAGAGTGAGATATGGAGCGTTTCCAGGTGCAGCGCTGGTCTATCACTTGTGAAGAACGTCTCTGATAACTCCGACATATCTGTGTGGAGATGTCGCAGGTTTGGCAGCAAGTCTTGGAGGTTGATGAAATCATCTATCACAGGATAGCGGATACGCCATTGAGTTCCGGGAGTTCTGGATGACATATGTAGCGTAGTGACAGTCTTGAGAGTGACCCCAAAGGAGCGGTTCAAGGAATACAACGGGTGACACTCTCGACACGTGTCGCGGCTCTCATTGAGCTCGACTGAGAGACATCGTAACACCGCAGATCTGCTCGCCATGGCCACGTAAAAGACGACCGGAGCTTGGTGCAAGCCTAGGTAGCTGATGTTCAGCTCAATGCAGCGTTGAACGAACGATGAGAGTCCGAACGCTTGCAAGTACGCTGCTGACATCATAGTGCATGGTATCCTGAGGAATTTAAACCGAGGATAAGAGATGTGGTCGCTGTCCAATGATAACAGGTGAGTATACACCTGGAAGTCCGCCAAGGAATCCAGAAACCGATATTGGCGGACGACATCGAAAAGGATCCGATTCCACTGGTGGGATACCCTGAGGACACTGGCGTATAGAGACCAGCGCTGTTTGGGGTGGGGCCAGTAGGTGCTATTGAGCCACGCGTAGATAAGGATGTCTTCGACTATCTCATCGGGAAAGTGGCTCGTTGAGATGAGCTGATGAGAGTTTGAAGGCCAGATTACATTTGCTGAATGCCCCATATTGAACTTCTACTCGATCCTTGGGGGATAGGGGCTGCATACAGCGAAATGGTGCACTGCGATATAAAGATTGAATTGGAACCGTACGTCAATTGCCCTTTACTCACTTGGGAGACTATGCGCTGAAACCAGAGCACCGATTCAATGACATCAGAAAGGCTCAGGATGGACCTCGAGCCGCGAAAGAATCAAAGACGGTAAAGTAAAGGCAACTCGAGAGTCAAAACGTATGCTCGTCAGAGCCGCGCGATGCGCAAGGCGCTTATATTCGCGGCAAACTCCAGCTGCGTCGAAACGTGACGTAAAGACCTTGAAGAGAAAGTTGGCCGTTGCTACTGTACTCTACTTACTCGACATCCAACTCACATCCAATCGTTGCGTTAATAATGTATCGCTCATCGTGAGTATTCATTGCATTCTTATGATGTGACCTGGTTGCTCAAAGATCATGCTGACGCGTCAGATCATGAGGCGTGCGCCGGTAAACCATGTCTGTCGCAAGTTGCCCTTTGCATTGATGATGCAAACTCACGACAAATTCGTGGATAGACTGATATGATATGTTTTTCGAGCTGCGTGCCCTGTCTTCCTCTTCTCCCTGTGAAAGAAGCGATGAGTGGCGCTCGGATATCGCGGCATATATGGCCGGATTGGCCCTTTGCCTCTGTGGGTCCGTATTGACGACCAATCGACTTCCAATAAAGGCATACATCCAATTGGCTCTTTTCTTGTAACGTCACGCTCAATTGACCAAACAGCCGGTATAAGCAATGCACGACACGCCTTTGTCGTATCCAGGCTACTCCGTACCATCATCTTTATGCTTCTGGGGCCGCTATAGCTTTCCAAACTCGACGTGGACGCAATGCGAGCACGCTCTCAACACCGCGCTGTTGCCATGTTCAAGAACCCACGCCACGCGTCCAGACCACACAGGTTTTCTGCGATGGGCTTACCGCATCCCGCGAAGCTCCTGGCTGTATCGCGCGCTATCTTGTTGGCGGCGATGCGGAGAGCGCGTATGCCCCTGAGGAGCACCGGTCTCCTCAAGCAGACGCGTCGCAGGCCGCTGTTCGAGCGCGTTCCGCGGATGCCGACGAAGATCTTCAAGCCTTCTATACCCGAAATTGAAGTCAAGGACGTGTACAAGGTCATGCCTGAACTGCACGGCTTGCCTCTTGGACCGATTCGAAAAGCCCTCGGTGCCCCAGAGTCGTTGTAAGTAGTTTAACATATTCTTACGTGAAACGGAATCCAATAGAGGCTGATGTATGACCGGATAGAATGTGTGGACAGGTTGTCGGACTTCCATTCTTCGCGGAGCCACCGTCAGCAGTTATACCCAAACAATTGGAGCTACTTGTGGACAACTTCAGCGTCGCCACAGTACCCACGCATTACCTAGCTGTGTATTCGGCAGCACAAACCTATCCTTGCGGCCCCGCAGAACGCGTCAAATGGATAATGTCCTTCCGGCGCGCAGTCCACATCTATCCAATCCATGCTGTGAACCTCGTGGCTCACTGCTCTCGCCTTCCGCCTATACCAGCTTCAAAGCGTGTCCTCTCAGTCGTTGGCAAAGGCCCAGCCTGGGCTCCCAAAACCTCTTTGATGCTTCCTGTCATACCGCTGCGCATACCACACCCTCGACAGTTCCCAGTCACCTTGCAATATCTCTATAACTACGACTGGCGTCAACTGACGTTCAACCTCATCCCGGTATTTCCTATCCCTCAAATCCTCGACACCGACCCTCTCCCCGACGCCCAATGTGCTCCTTTCATGCACATCAATACCATCCGCCATACCGCCAATCTCGTCTATACTGTATATCCGAAAGACATTGCGACGATGAAACGTGTCATCTGGTCCGTTTACCAGAACTCGGTCGCCCTCGGTATCACGGACAGGAGGATGTGGCAGGTGCTGTGCTTCTGCTACGACACAGTGACGGTAGTAGAGGAGTTGAGGAAGGACAAGAATCTTCTGGCGAAATTGATCCCGCCTCCAGACTTGACGAAAGGATTCCTAGAGTTGAAGAACGGAAGGGTACGATTCCGTCCGCATCCACAAGCTGAAGAATCTCCAGCGACCCCATCTCCTATCGCCACACCACCGTAGAATTGAGATCAGGACATGGAAATCGGTCATTAGGGTATGGAGTACATCTCATCTCATGTAAATATAGCGTAGGATCTAGTCAATATCTGCGGTCTTGGATTACCGCCTCTTGCCCACAATCTTGACGAAAGCAGCCTTAACGACACCTGCGGCCTTCTCACAGTCCTTCCTGCTGAGAGCACTGGTGACGGCAATACGAATGCTGGGTCGGACATCGGCGAGCTCCTGGCCGCGGAGCGTCTTCGCACGAGTGAGCATAACACCTTGCGTCAAAGCTTCCTCGACGATGTCTTGCAGCAGCCTCTCTTCAAGGTCGTAGTCGTATTGCGGAGGGTCTCGAGGGATGACGGATAATGGGTTGGAGTGCCTGCCACTGGACGACAAGGCAGGAGAAGGAGGAATCATGTTTGGAGCGAGAAGCGCTGGTGAGGGAAGACGGATCTGCAGATGGATGGTGGCAGAGGCAGCATGTGAAGGGATGTGGATGCAATCGACCTTGTCGAGGATAGCACGAATAGAGCGGACATTCTCCTGCAACGTGGAAAGGATGGATGGAGTGTTTCGGAGAATGTTGATACCCTCAGAGGCAGCTACTGCCATCAACCCCGGCATGGCAGCAGAGTATACGAATGATGTACCGTTGATGCGCTATATGAATCGTAAGAACTCTGTTTGCACCGGCACTAGACAAGAGACGTACCTGATGGTTGACTACGATGTCTGAACCGGCGCAAAATCCACCCGTCGCAGCAAGACCAGTAGCGACTGATCCAATGAGCATATCCACTTGGGAAGCCTGGAAGTAAAATGAGGACAGTCGACCAAAAAGAGCAGGCATTGAGACATACTGGAACATTGTAAAGCTCAGTCAATCCACGACCAGTCCTTCCAACGCTACCAAACGAGATGCTTTCATCCAAAACCAGACGGTACTTGTACTTGAGTTTCAGCTCGACCTATCATGAAATGTGAGCGAATGTAATATGTAGTTGATTGGCTGCCTACTCACAAGCTTGGGCAGATCGGACATCACACCATCACAGTCGAAAATACCCTCCGTGACGATGAATCTCCGGGTAAGCGGCAGCCCTTTCTTGCGGCGCTCCTTCTCCACACTCTCGAGGACTTGTTCCAGACTGTGAAGGTCGTTGTGGTCGTACCAACGAATGTTACTGCGAGACACTTGAAGACCTTTCTGAATAGCGAAGTTGACACCTCTGTCTGCGACGATGACGTCGCCACGCTTGGAGAAAGCGGGAATGACGGAAGAGATAGTAGAGAAAGCCTGGGAATAGATGATTGATGCCTCCGTGCCTAAGAAATCCGCGATGTCCTTCTCAAGTTGAATATGAACATCTGGTATATGCAGTACCTTAGTACGTGAGCAAGGAATCAAGATAACGCCCGACATACCCTGAGTACCGTAGAAACCCGGAGGACCACAGCTCCCCAGCCCGTACTTCTTCAAGACTTCGATTGCCTTCTGGTTGATGGTCTCATTGCCAGCTAACCCGGTGAAATTGTAACTTGCAAGATTCAAGACCGTCTTGCCAGTGGTCAGCTTAGGCTTCGGACCGGTAGCACCAACGATGACGGGAACGGAAACCAGGTCTGCCTTCTCCTTGGGCGAGAGATCTACTGCGAGAGGCTCCGGAGTCCATTCGTCTACGAGGTCGTCGATTTCCTGAAGAACAAATCATTAGCGACAGTCAGATTACACACCCGAACGAGCCAGCTCACCTTCTCCTCAAACTTGATGAAGTGCTTTCCGGAATGGTCTGCGCGAGTACGAGACTGGAGCAACGTCCTCACGGCGAAAATGAACAGCATAATTTCCAGAACTGTACGGCCTGGATCGTTTTGGTGAGACGACCTGACATAGCGGGCGACGACATGGGATCCGGGTATCTTGAAGAAGGAGGATTCGAGGGAAGCATAAGAATAAGATAAGAAGGTGAACACCGGCTCGAGCGCCGCCGTGGTTGTGCTCATCGTGGTGGTGGTCGTCACCGGAAGAGTCGTGGACGTCGGGGTCGGTGGTGGTCGGAAACAACAACCGCAGCGGGAGCGCTTCGGTTTTGGGTGGGAACGGGCGTCTGCCGCGTGAACCAAATGGGCGCGCTCGTCGTCTTCCACGACGACCACCCCCGCTTCCACGACGCGGTGAGCCCCGTGCTCGTCGTGGATCATGGCGTCTCCATCGCACAGGCCTGCAGTGTCCGTCTCAAGCACGAACCTCGCCCCGCCAGGACCCTCCCCGATCACCAAGCAGCGGAGAATGACCTCGCCATCATTGCCCCCGCCACCCTCTCCACTCAACCTGGTCAGTATCGTGTAATCTCGACCAGAGCGACGCGATGAACGTAAATTTTACAGCCGGAACCGGTCTACGGACACCGTCGACCACCCTCTCCTCTTCGAAATGGTGTCAGTCTCGACGGTGAAGCCAGTGAAGACGGCTCCTCCGATTCTGAAGAATCGCCGGACGCTGCAGCGCAGTGGAGGCACCGATCTAGCTCTCCTTCCCCTTCTGTAGCCCAATTCGCGGCCAATATAGCACAACGCATGAACTCGATCATGAGCAACATTAGCCGGGAACGCTCTCCTAACCACTTACCCACCGACGAAGAGTTAGAGGCGGAGGCGGAGCGGGAGCGGGAGAGAAGTCGAAGAGAGGCGGAACTCATCATGAGTCGAGAGGCAGAAACAAGAAGACTTGAGGAACGCGTTCTGGCGATGCTGGAGACCGATACCAGCAACTCCTCCTTACCTCCGCCTCCGCCTCTCTCGCAAGGTGACCCTTCTACACCACCATCACCTTCCAACTCGCAGAAGGGAAGTTGGTGGTCCACTGCCAAGAATAAGCTCACTCCAACGAAGGATCTCACACCGGCTCAGCAAATCATACAGGAATCCAAGGCACGAGAAAAGGAGATGGAGGCAGAGAAGAAGGAGATTGAGAAAGAGCGGAAGCACATGGAGAAAGAGATGAAGAAGCTGGCGAAGAAGCATGAGAAGAAGAGGAGCAAAGAGTGGCCATCTTCCCCGGAGAACAAGTTTGACGATCCAGCTTTCCTCAAGCTTGGCGCGCCCTCTGCACCTCGTCCCAGACAAATGTCTTCCCCATCCCCAAGTCCCATGCGACAAGGTACCTACAGCACCCCACCGAGCTTGACTGCTTCGCCTCTCCGCCTTCAACCCAGTGAGGGTAGCAGTGCATCACCTTCCAAGCAAGCACCTCCGCTGTATGCTCAATTCAACGCGCAGGGCACTCTTGATATGCCTGGTACTCTACTGGTGATTGCAGGTCGCTTCGAGAAGCTGGAGCGCTGGACGGTGAGCCACGTTCGTGCATTGGAGGAGCGTATGGATGATGTGGAGAGATGGCTGGTCGACAAAGAAGGCGAGAATGAGAAGGACCTGGGCAAGGAGAGGACCTCGCATCCACAAGCGCCAGTTGAAACCCAGCAAACAGACGATCCTAATACCGCACAGGCCCTCTCAGAGGTGCGTGAGGAGCTGGCCGAAGTACAGGGTCGTATCGGCGAGCTTGGAAGAGAGATGGCCAGGATGGTTTCTGCACCCGGGAATCTTGCATCTGGTCCATCACGCAACGGTGCATCCGTCAACAGAGCACCATCCACGACATCCTCCATTGCAGTGCGCTCGATATCCAACAGCATGGTATCAACTCCACGTACGACCCCCACGACGAAGGATACCACCAGCCCACCTGTAGTCACTACCCCACCTCCTCTATCGCGTACGAGACTGCCGTACCCGACAGGTGACTATGCCACGCCTCCAGATTCGAACCTCATGCACCAGGGGCCCTTTTCACCACCTCATTCACCACCTTTGTCTCTCAGCATTGCAGGCAGATCTCAGATGTCTATTCCCGGTCTACCATTGCACAGTGGTGAAGCTCCGTCCACTGGGACATCACCGTCAGGCCTACCACCATCTGCGTCACCCGTAGAACCGGCCAGTCCTCCTTCTCTTCCCGTTCCTCCCAATCGTCAATCTCAAAGAACTGCCAGCGTCAGTCCAACTCCTCGCAAACGATATACCGTGGCCCTCGGCGGCCCCATCATGGCCCCAGCTCGAGCCCGCGAACGCTCGCATTCTCGCAACCAATCCCGTGACTTTGGGGGACCCATATCTACTTCCCCGCTTTCCGCGACATTCGACGAGACCAGCGCATCGGATTCAGACGGTAACCCAGGTGCCAACGAAGAAACTATTGGTAAAGCCGCCGCACGCACAGCAGGACTCAACATACCCAACAAGATCAGCAAGAAAGACTTTGACGATACCTCGACATACGCATCAGATTCCTCTTCAAGCTTACCTACCACAGCACATATACAGCCGAAACGTGCTCGTCCGCAGTCTATGTACAGCGGACCCGCTTCGGCACAGAATATCCTCGCCCCAACACCCACTACACCCCTCAATACCCGCCTTCGGTCCCAGTCGACGGATAGATTCGGCTTGGGCTTCTTGGACGAGACTCCGACCACCCCTGGTGGCTCGGGCAGGTTCGTGGACCCTCTGCAGATCAGGAGACAGACCAAGGAGATGCTCGCCAGTGCTGCCCCTGCCCCACCCAAGGTTATGACCGGTAAACCGAAAGTTCCTGTCGGACGGCTCGTCGCGTTCTTCGATCAAGGAGAGAAGTGACCTAGTGTACGTTGTTTGTTGTGTTTCTGAGAGAGTAAGATACCGTGTTCTTGTCATGCCGCTGTTGTTTGCTTTGTGTGCTCATCAGATTTCTCTCCTTCCATCTATAGCTATGCTACATGTCGTATCATGTCTCGCCCCACATCCTCATCATGATTTTTGCTTCGCCTACGTGCATCTGCTTGACTTGCTATCTTATCCCTGACGCGTCCTTTTCCAAAGTTTCGCTGAGTCTTGATTTTGAGATATTCTCTTGTTTGTTTGCTTACTTGCTTTTCTGCTCGTAATGAATGTGACGACCCCGTTATGATCATCTCACCAATGATATCTCCCTGTCATCCCTCATACTAGTACGCAGGTCATTTATCTTCGGAGCCCTGCCACAGCGTACATGATGTGGGCGCCGGCATCATGTTGAAGTGTATTCTTTGCTCGTAAGAGCAAGGCCCCCCACACTCATTCCTTGCTCGCTGGAGCAGGGTTCCCCTCGTAGAAGGCGCTGGCCTGTTCCAAGAGTCTTGGAACACGTCGGCTGGCGCAACGGCTGAAGGGAAGTTGTTCTGGAATTGGTCTATCGAATGACGCACCCCTTGTGCCAACTGCTACAAGAGTTTTGGGGGCAACAGTAGGGAAATCGTGCGCACAGACGTGTTCCAGTAGTCCTGGAACAGGATAGAGAGGACTCGTTTCTACCGGTGTTCGTGCCTTGTCCGAAGTGAAATTGACAAAGTGATCTCGAGGGGGAGTGGGTGAAGCGGCCTCTTCTGATAGGGCAATTCAACGGCCGAGTTCGCCTACTTGCGCACTGGCCGATGCTCCTCGAAGGACAGGAAAACGGTTTGAGCTGTCGACCTTTTCCGCATCGTGACCCGTTGCTCCTCGAGAGCCAGAAATACAGTGGCCGGTAGGAGCATGGTGTGGTGTGGCGTCATCGCCGACCCGTCGCTTTGCTTCTCGCGGTGGGCCATGACGAGTCTTCGCCATCAGCTCGTGCTTCTCCTTCAGTTCTTCCATTGAGAAGCCATGTTGAAGTCGCAGGAGCGGTCATCGAAGCTTGCCATCCAGAAAACACTTTTGCAATGCAAAAGTGTTTTCGGCGCCCAAACAGCGACGCAAGGAAGAAGACCTCCATGGGCTTTCGAGGCTCTCCTTCGATGTGTCCTGCACAGCCGCGCTGAATCGCGTCGGGCTGCATCTTCGACGACCTGTCAGCGTTGATGCCAGATGGTGGTCCGCCGCCTTGTGCAACCCTGGGTCAGGAGAATCCGCCATAGCCCTCGAGAACGGTTTGTTTCGACAGTGAAATTTCCTTCTTCCCCTTGACGTCGTGATTCAGCTACGTAGTAGCCTCTTACCGATTTTCATGGATTTTACTGCTCGCAATAGTGGCCCTAAATCCTTCTTTGTTTTCTGCTCTTGTCCGGATCCGTATTGCTTGAGGTCCTCTCACGAGTCACGAGCAAGGACCGTCGCGAGTGGTAACCCTCGGCATTCGGAGCTATATCCAGTGATTCCTCAAGCCCTTGGAATTGCAGAATCATGATGAAAGCATTACTCGCTCTGCGGTAGTAAGATACAAAGAATGAAGGTGTCCGAATTGGCTCACGCTCCTTGAAAAGCGGAAGCTCAGTTACAATTCTGCACGACCTGATTGCTCGCTGTCCCTGCGAACAGAATCTCGTCCTTCAGCTGTGCCAGGTTGGCGATGACCGCAGTGTCATTCCTAAGGAGCGAAGGTTTAGTCACTGTTTGTCAACAAAGGCTGCGTTGAGATGAGACTCACGAAGTGATGTTGCTCGCGACATCGAACGCCAGACTGAGACTGCTCCCAAACGTATCCGTAATGTTGGATGAGACGGAATCGTTGTTGAACACAGCGGTAGCAATAGTAGCAAGGGCGTCTTGGGAGCTAATGAGAGACTGTGTGACATTGGCAATGAGAGCGGAGCCGGTGGAATCACTGGGAAGCAATCAAGAGAAGGTCAATGCAAACGTTAGATGACGGATACATTCGATTTGACTCACGAGGCGAGCTCAGCTGTAAGATTCCGTGCAGTCTGAGCAGCTTGCAAGACACTTCCAACGACTTGGAAACGAGCCGTGTTGCATAGCAAGGCGGTATCGTCGGACGTTGGGGTCACATTGCTCGGTGCGGTAACGTTACTTGACGAGGAAGAGTTACCGGCGATCGCTTCAGCGACCGACTGGCGGGCGAAGTGGATGGTGGGGGCTGATACGAGATAGTTTTAGCAGATGAAGCCCAGCAAAGAAAGGAGGAATACGCACCCGCTCCAACCAGGGTAGCAAGCAAGGCAACCAAAGGGAAGAAAGCAGTGAACAAGTGCATGAACATGATGCAAAAAGTCCGTGCCTGCGGGTTGAGTGAAATTGAACGAAAGAGATGACTGTGCTGAAGAACGAAAGTGAAAGTGCAGAGTGAGGAGACGAAATGGGCTGCCTTGGGATTATATACTAGACTGTGAAACGAGCCGCGCTGTATGACAGGCCTGAGGCAGATCTGTCTGACCCAGTGTCAGATGTCGGGCCCCGCAACCGAGTGCACTCGGCGGTATGCTCAAGTCCATCTTGCTCTGTTACGACAAGATATTGAGCTGTTGACAACGAAGTTGAAATTCAGTGCTGGAACTCGTGAAGACAGAAGATGATAGAGCCCACCTACCACGTAAGATCCTTATGCACATCTGCAGGATCCTCATTCCCGGTGTTGTACTTTCAAGCTCAAGACAGTGCGGGAAGCATGCAATCACGAATTGTCCAAACTGTCATAATTGGCAGACATGGTGGATGAGCGTAAAGAAGAGGGATAGGCTGGTAGCCGAGCGCCACGAGGCCACGCAGCCGTGGCAGGCGTCAGTTGTGCCGGACCGTGGCGGTTGCACTGTAGTTCTCCTCCACCTTCGCCATTGTACTCTACTTCCTCCATTCTCGTTCTGCGCTACCTCCACACCAGTATTGGCGAACCATTTCTGTGATATTCAAGTCGTCTCAACGGCAGAACGAGTCTTAAACCGATACCAGAAGCCCTGACTGCGGTGTCATCCACCGCTCCTGAACCGCAGCCATGGACAACTCACCAACCTCTCTCTTCGATTCCTATGAGCAAGATTTCAAGCACATCGTCTCCAGTATTCGAGAGAAGCTAGAAGGAGATGCAAAGAACGAGAGCGGAGGTGCGTAGCTCCAGATCCCCCCAGAAGCTGAAGCTAACGACTGCGATGTTTAGAGGCGAGGAAGACAGCTTTGAGGCGGGTGGAGATGGAGCTTGACGAGGCGGACGAGATGGTGAGCGTTCTTCTCGACTGTCTCGGCTCTGTTTCGCTCATATGGAACGCTGTAGGTATCGCAAATGGAGATTGAGATCCAAGGCATACCGCAATCGCTCAAAGCCCAGTATACCTCTCGCATCAAGGCCGCCAAGAACGACCTTCAACGCTTCAAGAAGGCCTCAAAGGACTTGCACAACTCACTTGCTCGTTCCGACCTTCTTTCATCCACCACTCGGCCAGGAATGGGGCCAGCTACGTCCGACGAGCCTTACGGGTCCTCGAACGACCGTACGCGCTTGTTGGCCGGGACAGCGCTGTTGGAGGATGGGAGCAGGAGGTTGGTGGATAGTCAGAGAATCGCGTTGGAGACCGAGGAACAGGGAGCGGATATTCTGAGAAGTTTGAGAGGACAGAGAGAGCAAATTCAGAACTCAAGAGATACAGTTCGTGACGTTGCTACACATTGTTCTCTAATATCGCTGACCTGTTTCATGTAGCTCCAACGCGCGGACACATCCATCGACCGGGCTTCAGGGACACTGAAGAAGATGATCAGAAGGTTCGTTCGTTATATCTCTATTCCAATTCCTACGCTTGAGGTCTGACAGATGGCTATAACCTTCACGGCCCCCTTCTCTCAATTGTCCTCGCAAACACAGAATGTATCAACAGCGCGTCGTCACCGGTGCAATCATCGTTGTATTGGTACTCCTTATTGGGATCATCCTCTGGGCCAAGCTCTGGCGGTAGAACGTTCTCAGGCATAGAGACCATTCGCTTGGTTGTTGTGTATGCCATGCTTTCGTCTGATGATATTTTTATGACTATCCCTTCATTCCTGATTACCTGTGCCCTGCGAACCTTGAATTTTGGATGCTCGTAACCCACTGTTCTCGCTCTCATAATGTACCCGACGATGCTTCGTCATACTGCCAGCTCCGAGAGTAGAAAGTTGCATGTTTGCCTTTGAGCTTGGTCCGTGATTACGCTGTATATACATGCAAGCATTGACTACTTTTACAATTGCCACAAAAGCGCTATGCTGCAGGCTTTGCATGAGGTACATTTCGGAAGAGTTTCTCGCTATGGCACCCCGTCGTTGCGATCGTGTTGCATTGATAAGCTCTGGCTTCTCTCCACATCGCCGAGTGCTTGCGACGAGCCCAGGGTATCAGACTCCGCAGGACTGAGGTCATTCGTTCGTCGAGTCGAGCCACTTGTTCGAAACTTCACTGAGCTCAAGTCGAATGAGACGGATGCAGAAGAGTCACGAATGACTCCAAGCTTGAGGAGGCGATAAACCCGTGTGGGCGCCATGACGTTCGTAATGAAACCGCTTATGGGTATAGTCACGTCCGCGTATGGCGTTGGGATGGAGGTTTTCAGAATTGCGATGGCGGATGCGACGGTGAAGCCTACGGTGACCCTGGAGAAGTCAGTATGCTGGTATTTTACAATCGGGACGCCGCATAAGCGAGCGAGCTCACATATAGTAAAGCTGCCCTGTTTGCAGAAGGATCCTGGAGATCTGCCCCAGCCCTTTCCCGGTAAGAAACGTCTTCCAGAGAGGCGTCTCCGCACCCATCCTGCTGACAGCCAACAACTTCGCTGTAATGAAGACGAATATGAGGGTATCGTACGCAGCAGCAATTACGCCGGCTGCCCCCACTGACGCTGTCAGCCTCGCGTCGAGACAGAAGCCAAACAGAGAAGTGGTCTTGAGCGTAAACGGCGCCGTCAAGGCTGTGCCAGTGACGGCCAGCCAAAGAATGTAAAATGAGTACACCACAAGAGGGTTGTCGTGAAAGACGGCTTGTATGCGAAAGATGAATAAGAGAGCATTGACCGAATACTGGAATGACGCGGTCGCGCCTTGAGCGTTTCCGATGGCGCGACAGCGACTGACGTGTCCGACTGCGGATAGAGCTATCAGCTGCGCTCAAGCTAATCACTGATGAAACGAAGCACTCACCGCTGTAAAGGACAGTGGTCGAGAGGAAGACACCCTCCGACAAACTTTAGGATGAAAAATCTTAGCATCTACCTTTGACAAAGTAGCGTTGTTGACAAAACTGACCGAGACAGAACATACACAATGTCTGGGACCTTGAATGAGCTTCTCTGCAGCATCTCGACCTCATCGGATAGTGACAAAATCACGTCCCAAACCCATCCCTGCCATTCAAATAACGATGTCAATCTGGTGTACAGAACCAATAGCAACTAGAACGATACGTACCGCAAAGCAAGCAATCGTTATGTACCGTACTTCCGAAATTTGCGTCACAAATCCTGGAGATAGCCAAGGGAGTGGGTCTGAGAGACTCATTGTCTGGCCGGTCGACCTGGTAAGACGGAGAACCCTGGGCAACACAGAAGCAGTGGTGGACTGCGACAGGTGAGCCTATTCGCCCAGCCAAACACCCACTCGCGATATCCCCCCGACGGGCGCGTCAAGCATGATGCACGAGGTTCAGCGCATCTCACGAGTGCTTTGACTAGACCAGCGTCCCCTCTTCGGACGGACCGAAGTCCATCTTTCCCCTCGCCGAGGACTTTCCTCTCCTGCCTCCAGCTTTGACATCGCGAGAGCAATCAATGTCAATGCGCAGCCGCGCCATCATGTGCATGGTTCTGCCCCTAGGGAAGTCTGTGAGACCCGTTTGCAAATGAATCCTGTTCCTCATATGACACTGACCGTCACGATTCAAACGTGTCGGGCAAAGATTGAATCCCGGAAGTCGTCAACTGAGGGTGACATATTTCCACATCCCGGGGAGAAGAACCTCTTGAAATTTCAGCACGCCATACTGCAGTGGGTGACAACTCTGCGGAAGGATCCAAGAAGGCATGTTCAGGACGATTATGATGATCATGCTGGTACAGGACTTACTAGTAAGAGTGGTGAGATTCTGAGAAACAATGGGCCAAGGCAAGCGAGTCAGCAACTTGAAATTCAAGCAGCGCTCAAACAGCGGCAAACAACGCGCGACGCGGTTGTGGCATTTGGCGCCGGGTTCATTTTTCACCTCGTCCCGACCTCGTCACTGACAATTCCACCCATCGGCGGAGACCGTGGTACCTATCATCTAGGTTGCTTGAGACGGTTGCTCTCAACGTCTGTCGCTGACTCCATTCAGACTAATGGAATACAGGTAAGTTCTCTATCCCCTGCCGAGAAAGACTCACTGTGGCAACTCAAACTTATCGTAGTGATAGCGACGCCTCCGCTGAATATCAAGAGGCTCGCGTGACGCAAAGTACAACCCGAAGTCCAAACGGCATAAACCTTATCGATCCCATGCTACCGGAGGGCAGCCGGACCTGTACTCCCGACCATGCCCAGCTCAGGCGTGTCAACTCATGCTACGCCGCAACAGCACGGCTCCCTCCCGAGATACTTGCTATCGTATTTTGCTTCACTGCAGAGGCCTTCATCCACGATCTTGATCACAAACTTCATTATTATTGCAATATGACCAAGTTTGCTGAAGTGTCTCATCACTGGCGAGACGTTGCTCTTGATACACCCGCACTGTGGAACAAAATCGTCATCACGAAAAGGCTCTCTTTGGAACGGACACTAGAGCTGCTGCGCAGGTCCAAGCAAGCATCTCTTCACGTCGCAATTGCTGGGCCGCTACCTCTCCTTCAGCACTTTCAAGAGGTGGCTCGGGAGTTCGTGAGAGCGGAAACAATGCATATCATGGTTTCTTGTCGCGATGCTTCACACATATACGCGTGTCTTCCCGCATCGGCTCCTCGCCTTGTCCTCATGGAGTGGTGGGGCATGACGCCTAGCACAGATACTTCTCTATTCTCCTTTTTTGAGCAGTGCGCCACTCCCTCACTACAAAAGTTGAAGCTCACCGACGTAGTAAATCTCACGTGGGGGCCAAACATATTCCCACACTCCCTCACTCACCTCCACGTCTCGAATTTTCGAGTTCTCGAACCGTCCGTCTTGCAGCTTGCAGAAGCGCTCAACAGTCTACATGTCCTCGAAGAACTGGAGTTCTCGGGTCTACGCCCGTCGCCGTCGCCAGACAATGATTCCCTCCCGCCCATTGCATCGCTAACGGTCGTCCTCCCTCAACTTCGACTCATCAAGCTGTGTGGAGATACGATCACCTGCGCTCACTTCCTCGCCTACCTCGATGTTCCCCCGACTGCTCGCATAGCACTACGTTTTGACTCCGAATGCTCACCGCCTATTCTCACCCTCATCGCGCCCCCTATCCGTGCCAAGCTGGTAGCCGCTTCGTATGACGGTGCTTGCCCAATCAAGAAGGTCAAAATTTACTCTAGGATGATCCATTTTTTCACTGCTGCTTCTGACAGCGAGGAAATCATGAGCATCATGTCAGGGGTTTCTTGGTCGGGGCATTCTTGGCGGGTGTGCTGGGGCAACCTGTGCACGACTTTACCGTTGCAAGATGTGACCGCTTGTTATATCCGAAATCCGAGCTATACGCTGGCTCACAGGCGTGGATCCTGGAAGACCATGCTCTCTGCGCTCACAGCAGTGACTCGTTTGGTAGTCTCAGAGAGCGAGTCCACCGAGGGCGTTCTCTTCCTTTTGGAATCGCGCGCGAAGGATCCTACCACTGGCACAATGTCGTATCTTTTGCCGAAGCTCAAAGAAGTCGTACTATCAGGCGTACTATTCAGAGAAGACGAATTTGACAGTACTGTTCATTGCAGTCTCGCCCATGCGCTCGCCGTGGCCCTCAGGATGCGCGAGGCTGCCGGATGCAGGGTCGACATTCTCAGGTTGAGTTGCTGCGCCAACGTGACCTTTGAAGACCTTGCCATCTTGAAAAGTTTTGTCCCTCTTCAGTGGGACCATCAGGATCGCACAGTAGCCGCGTTACGGTCTGGTGCGCGCATAGATGATGAGTGGTTCAACGACCCCTTTTTCGAGGAACATCCGGAGATAGACTATATGGCACAGTGGGATCAAGAGAGATTGGAGGTAGATGTCGATGACGACGAAAGTTCGGACGATGACTCGGACGATACTGATGACGATTAGGATACACGCAAGCTGTATATACCGCTACAAACACTTGTGCTGTGGCTCTGGTTCGCTGCGTCGGGCCTCAATACATGACCTCCCCAAAGTTTGTTGAATTCATTCAAAAGTAGTTATGACAATACTCTTCAACAGTCTTGTTGGACGTCCGATCCAGCAAGAAATGCCTCGCGTAACTCGTCCCTGAGCTGCTGCACGTTGAAAGTGACGGCTGGATCAGTACCACAGTCCCCATGACATCAATATCCCGGTCTGGCTAAGCTGAAGAAGAGTACATACGAGTTGATGACCTTAGTGGAGTTGAAGGCAAAGATGATCCCCTCTTCGATCTGGTTCTGGGTAGAATCAGAAGCTTGAGAGCCACTAAGAATGGCAGCGACGTAGTCAGAGATCCCGTCTTCGATCTCGTTGAGCCCTTGCGTGACGTTAGCTATGGCAGCGGATCCGACAGGATCACTGATAACAATCCAAGAGTCAGTGAGAGCGAGCGGAAAGGCAGGTGAATACAATGCGCACGAAGCTAGCTGTTGAGTCAAATTCCTGGTGGTGACAACGGCTTGGATAACGGCACCGACTGTCCTGAAGCGGTCCTCGTTGCACAGAGCGTCGCCACTCTGGCGAGTATTGACGATCGACGGAGCTGGATGCGACATGAGTGAAACTTGATGCTCGAACATAGGACTCGGAACGTGACTTACCTGCTACAGCCAAGGAGCTCAGCGCGACAAGAGCGCAAAAGGTGAAACCAAGGGGAGTGAACATGATGTTCATGTGCAAGAAGAGCTGTTCAGAGGTATTGGAGTGTTCGTATGACCTGAAGGTGTCAAAAACACTCGCCACCTCCACTTTTTATATGCCTTTCTCCAATCCTGTGGTGTCGTAGGACTCGGATTGCAGACTCGGCCGATGTCATTCGTTGTGACAGACCGCAGTCGATATGTGGACACGAATTGAAGCGCTGCAAAGCATTAGGTAGAGCACGTTCCTCTGCCGTTAGCAATAACCCCGAGCTTTATGCCGGGCCAGAACATCCACCGGTTCCAGTCATCTAGGCAGACCTTGTGCAGGCTGCACATCAACGACTTGTCTGGCGCAAATATACGGCTGCGGAGAAGGACGACAGGCAGCCAGTCGACGTAAAACACGTCAAACGTGCTGAGTAGAGACTCGCCTGAGTTCGAAAGGGCAACTTCGCATCGCCCTGAGGGTTCGAAGATACTGCGGATCGGTTCAATTGATGTGAAGTTCCTGTGGGACATGTATTTAGCCTCGACGCCACAAGCAGAATCGCGACAGAGGTATTCAACATACCTGAATTTCGCCGATGAGCCGAGACATATACTGAGTACCTATGGCCCAACGGAAAGATGAGGTACGTCCCGTATGCGGCCGGGGACGTTCACAAATCGTAGAGTACGACATCTTCTTCCTTACACGAACATGTTGTCAGTTCGCATACATCGAACATTGCGCACGTGTATGATGAAGGCTGCGGTTGAACAACCAATGCGCGGCAGTACGAGGACATCGCTCCTGTGAGGAAGTCGAAAAGGAGGTGTTCACTGCGAGGACCTGGGACTTGGCGCTGTCTTGACGACAGCGCCATCTCAAGGCATTGGCTCAGAGAGAGTCGTGAGGCAATGGGACAAAAACTACTGCGTGTATTCAGCAACACCCCCACCGAACTTGATGGTACCAACGATTACAAGCACTTGAGAAATTGCCATCGGAGATTGCCCGGCTTAATGGCATTCATCAACGACATTGTCTCCAGCGAAGGAGGCCTCCTGCAACTCAGTCTTCAACTGGTTGACGTTGGCGACAACATCCGGATCGGTACTGCAAGATGGACAGAAAATCAGGCATGAGAATAAAGTGATTTCAGAGTACGCAACGTACGAAGTGATGTTGCTCGCAGCATCAAAAGCCGTCGAAAGGCCGTCTCCGACTTCAGTGCGAGCTTCATTGGGAGCCTTCTGGCCGGCGAATATGGCGGCGACGATTACAGCAATTCCGTCCTCAGCCTTGTTGAGTCCTCCGGTGATATCAGCGACGTGAGCGGAGTTCACAGAGTCACTGTAAGCAACGTGAGTCCTCGGTGAGAAATCTTATATCAGAAAACAAAGAAGATGAACGTACGAGGAGAGTTGCTGAGTCAAGTTCCTCGTCGTCACCAAAGCTTGGATGACGCTGCCAACCGTCTTGACACGGTCGATGTTGCACTGGAGGTCGCCGACCTGGCGAGCGGACAACTGGGGCGGATCTATGGAGCGGGTAAAAGTGTTGATATGAGTATCTGCGTGCTGAAGGAGAGCTTGCAGCTTACCGGCACTAGCGACGATGGCACCGAGAGCCACGACGGCGCAGAAAGAGGCACTGAATTGGGCAAACATAGCAAGTGTAAAGAGGTAGAAGAATCTGACGAAGCGAGTTTGTTGTTGTAGGGTGGGCTCAGTAAAACTCGAGGTGCAGAACCCTAAAGCCAAAGCTCACTGTTTACAACTGTCTTCGCAAATGAACTGCGCCAGTCCCAAAAAAGTGAGAAGCTACCCACAGCGTCCCGATGTCCGTCAGCCTCGCGGAGACTTCACGTGAATGACCAGGCAGTCATAGAGCGCAGCTGCATGATGAGGCGACAAGAGGCGAAGAGGCTCGGTGAATGCGAGTGTGCGTGGGCAAACACAACGGCGAACGTCAGGAGAACGTCGTGGTCATGTAGCGAAATGTACCCTCTGTGTCATTTTCAATCAATGCGCAGAGAAAGAAACGGTTTCCTGACGTCCTCGCAGCAATCTTGCACATCACGCGCGAAGGTGTGTACTAGTACTTACACGAAAGTCATGATTAATGAGGTATGCGATGACCAAGGGCAAACGACGCACCTGTAGAGTTTAAGGCCTGAGTCACTCGAGAGACCCAGCATATATCGGAGCGACCATCATCGGTGAGAGAAGAGATGCGTAGTTGTCGAGATGTGGCAATTGGTGTCAAAGCCGCGCCCCGCATTGATCGGACCTAGGCGAGGGTTGTGGCGTGCGAGTATACACCGGCGCGCACGGACCGGGGAACCAGGGCGCCTCCCTTTCATCAACAGTCGCACAAGTATTTTTAAGTCTGGTTCTCTTTTTCTCTTGCGCAGCCCCACGGCGAGTTCGACGGACACGAACGCTTTGGACACCTTTTGTCAACAGTATCAGCCACATCCGACTTCAATCTTCTTGGCGGCGGCGGCGGCGGGAGAGGTTCGGGTAGCATTGAGGACACCGGCTGTGTTGAGACCCTGCACTGCCAATCGACCAGTCGACACACCTACTCACTCTCTACATCTCGCCATGCTCACTTCCACTTCGCCACCGATACAATGTTTTTCTCGGTTTTGCTGCGTTTGATGGCCGCTGTACTCTTCTCAAGAACTGCTGTACCGATTGCACGTACCCCTGGCTACACTCTCGTCCGTCTGTTGCTGTGCTGCTATCTCTGTCTATGGAATGGAGGGGCAAGCGAACAGCACATCGGAAGAGTGGAACTCCGAGGTATTGAATGACATTGCGGATGAAGTGACTGGGAGTGCTCGAGCTGGTCTGTTATTCGTTTACGCCCATCTGATCGAAACACCTTGCAATGAAATTGATTTTATATTTGAAGTCCTGTCCTATCTTTGTGGCGAATTCCGCCTCCAAACCTCTTCCGTACGTTGGCTCTCAAGCTGCGATCAAGATTTACGAGTCTGCGAACGAAGCTACTCAAAACGCCCACACATCACGGATCTGCCAGCCACGGTTACCACACGGTCCACACCGATGCTAATAGAGTGTATTCGCAGCCCCAGCGCTCCCAAAAGTTCTCGCAATCAAGTGGAGCAGATCTATCACACACACAAATCATACTCCCCCAGACTCCCAGAGGTCTATTTTGACAACAACGTTCTACAACCCTTTCACGAACAAATAGACCTGAAGACCTCCTCGTGAGGCAAGAAGACCTCATCGCGAGGCAGAAGACCTCTCAGGAGGCAAAAGACCTCATCTCGATAGGCTGGTCAATCCTGCCATGGCCCTTGGTGAAGTCCTCCGGACTTTGAAAATCTTCGCAGGGGCCGAGGGCGCCGTGCGCGAAGCCGAGAGGTGCCGTCGATGGGGAGACGATGCTTCGAAGAAGCCTCACCCACCGTTGGGTGGTGACGTCGCATTCAAACTCCGGAGGACTTCACCAAGGCCCATGGCAGGATTGATCAGCCTCCATACAGAAGGAACGACTGTCTTCCGTATGTACTAGAGGCTGACTGTGGGAGCCTACATCTCGAGGCAAATCTCAAATACTAAGACCTCTCTGAGGCACATCCTACGATACGAAGAGCTCGCTCTGTGGCATCCATATCCATGCTCCTTTTGCAGACGAATCGAATGTATAGTCGGACTGCACGATTCCCCATAAAGTGCGACGCGAGGCTCGAGCGTCGGACGTTGGCTGGCCGCTGCTGAACTTCAAGACGATGCATGACCGTTCCTCTGACTCTCCTCCCGAGATGTACCTTTCGCTAGTTCGCTACGCGACAGCAGTGATGTATGTCGAGCTCTCAATGTCTTTTTTACATATGTCTAACGTGGGCATCTGCCCGTCGAGGACTGCGGAAAATTTTAGTCGCGCTCAGGCGCCGGCGAGCACAGCAGTGATACCGTCGCCGACCACACTGCGCACGAACCACCCACTCTGCTCACTGCTCTGTGAGCCAAAACCTACCCCTCAGCTGCGCACCTTACAACGACTGGCAAGCAAGGCCATTCCGTCGCTTTGGGTCCAGGCTAGTACGCAGTGCAAGATCCTGGAACGCTCCCCTCTCTCGCCCCCGCCCTCGCCGTCGCCGATGATACCTCATATGTCCTCTTTCAGAGGATCTGGTCGTATCCTGTCGTATCTCTCGTATGGCGTAGGCGTCCTCCTCTACCTGAGCTAGAATTGGGCTGCTATTGGGAAGGCAACGGGAGCGGTATCGTGCAGCAGATGTGAAAAACTCGAGCAGGCGGGGTACTACCCGGGTAGATGAGACAAGGCACGTTCCCCATGCTATGCAGATCGTTGCCTAGGAATCGATGGGCAGCGAAGAATGCATCTCTCATACACATTGACACCCTACCCCGCAGATTGCTCTCCGGTGCTGCCAGTCCCATTCTACTACACTCGCTTTGTCGCCGTCACCCTTCCTTCCGACGGGAGCCTTCTGACGTATGCAAGCAATGACATTTGTTGTCTGATGCACTTGTATCATTGCAAGAAAACACTCAAGGCGCGAAATGTTCTCATGTGTGCCTCTCAAGGAAGCTTAGGCCTGCTCAGGCTCGAGCTTCCACAGGCACGGACCATGTGAGCTTCGCTTCGCACGGAAACCGTCGTCATAGCCCCTCATCGTCGCCTCTTCTTCTCTTCTTCAGTACACATTGTGCCCATTGAAACGTCTTCCGACTTTTCTGGTGTATCTTGCCTTCAGCGAGGCTCCCCCACATCATAGTGCGGTTTTTTCTCCTGGTCCACTGGCACCGACGTTTGATACGTCGCGATCCTTGCCACTGATTTGCAATAGGGCCTTATTATTTCTACTGCCCCCTTGCTGTAGATACAGGTTTTTTGCCGTTCACTGTCACGTCAGCCGCAAATCAATTCTATGGCCACTCGCACTCCTCCCAGGGGCCCATGATCCCACTCTACGCTGTGACCTGTGGAAGCCGCACACAAGTGTGCTGCTTCAAGTTTGCTTCTGCCCGATGAGCGCAAAGAGCTTCCTCTCGCTGCTCATTACCGAATCCTCGCTGAAATCTGATACCTCTGCATATATGCGGCCAAGTTGTACTTCCGAAGACTGAGCTGGTGTCGTGAGTTGTTGTATGAGATTCTGACGGACCGTGTTGATGTTGATGCTGGTGATGTATGAGATCTTATGCGCTAACTATATAGCTTGCAGCCTCCGTGCTTGTGCGTACTAGTAGCGTGTTCGTTCAGTAGTTCACCATCAGTAGCCGACCCCGTACCTAGCATGATACCTTGGCATGTAATTACGGATCGGGAAATCCGGCGTTCTTTTTGAGGACCATGTCCGGAATAAACTCCTCCTCCTCCTCCTCGACGCGGACGCCAGCGAAGAGGAGTAAAATGCTGGGAAATCAAGTGGTCGTACCAGACGTTTAAACACTAAAAGGAATCATTTGAACCGCTAACTTCAACTTCGCAATACTTGTAAGTCCATAGCATCTTCATTTCTACGTCACACATGCGCAGCATAGGAGTACGTTCAGCGGACGTGAAATGTGTGCCATGTGAAACCTTTATTTCCTCTTTTCTGAATGAAAATTTATATAGTGTGAATGACACAGATCGTACACATCTCATCATCGCATATTACACGGAGAAGGTACACTAAGTTGTCATGCCACTCTGACATAGAACTACCTAGAAGTGAAAGGATTATAGGGTGCACGCCTGGGACCCTGGCCACTAATATGTGTAGTCGGGGTAACCTGAGTATTCTGGACCCCACCCGGATTGGCTGTTCTGCCCTCGACGACATCGTTCGTGTGTTGCGCATCTCTGGCACGTTCCTGGTCGGTGAGCGCGGGAAGTCGCTCCCTGGGAGGTGGTCTCGGAGCTACGAGCGGAATCCTAGCGGGTTCCGCGGGTTCCGCGGGCGCCACGTTCGCTGTTGGACGCTCACGTCTCCGCCAAACAGCTGTGACCTCTCTAAGAAATGGCCCATGGGATGGCTTATGAGCAACATGTCTGTAGTCCTTGACGTTAGAACGCACTCACCTCGTGCGAGCTTCCAGATGGGCGAGCTCGCGAGCATGGACGGCTTGAAGGACATCTCGAAGAACCAGGTCGTAGTCGCGAGCAAGAATGGGATTTGTGTCGTATCCACGTGCTTGGGTACCATAGAAAGGAACGGCAACCGTAGAGCTAGCTGCAACGGCGAAGATGCTACCAACAACGATTGCGAAACGCATGGTATCGATGACGGTTTCTGAGATGAATGAGGGTGGTAGCTGAGCAGAGAGTGCCGTCGGACTACGTTATGATCAATTGGTCAGTGAAAAGAATGGGAAAACAGAAGAACTAGACGGGATGCGTACCTGCCAGAGCCTGCAGACGAAGAAGTCGAGATGTGTAGGAGCACCGGGCTGCAGGTATGTCTTCCTCCAATGATCGTATTATAACATCTCCAGCTAGACCGAGACAGTCAACGTGCGTTACTTGCACATCCCTCCTGGCCAACTCGGGCACGGTAGCGGAGAGTAGAACATCAATGTATCAGACCTTCATGCATGCTGATATCGGACTCCGAAGGCAAGTTGGCAACAATCTACGGGCCAAGGCGTGCTCCGTTTGACGGTTCGAGTCTACTGCAATCCTAGATCAGAGATCTTCCTTGGTCCCGTAAGATTTCGAACGGCTGGATTATTTTCCTGTTGAGTACATACGCAACGAATAGCAACTATATGGACTCACAAAGATGGGCTCCCGAAGCAATACTGCCGCAGAACAAGTATTCGCTCTTCGTAGATGGCCCCGGGGCTTGCAGAGGTTCAACATTTTCAACAAGGGTACGGTGTCGCCAGCTCGAGTCACCCCTAACAGAACGTTCAGTTGAGCATTTGTGTTGCCTCCCGGACCTGAGGCCTGTGCATGTGAAGTCTAGACTGAGCAGTAGTGATCGATGATCACTGATGCGTGGCTTCATCAAAAGGGATTTGACGTCGGCCAGATTTTTTGCGTGGCGTCTTCAGGAGTTAGCAGATAGACTTGCACTGCGTTCAAGTTTCGGCTGAGTTTTGTATTCCGACTACCGTTGCCAACGGCTGTGCGTTGTCTGGTATATCATTCAACGTGACGCGTGAACGCGTCAACCATCTAACTTTTGCGAAGGCAAAAATCGTGTTACACACTGTTCTCGTTTGGTCTCGACTCCGGTCGTTCTGAATCAATACAGAAAACCTGGAGGGGCTTTTGAGTCGATTAACTTCACAGAAAAATCGACTCCTGGATACCTGGATGATGTTGGGAGTTCCATGTTGACATTGTGCTGAGGTTGTGGTCAGTATCTCGTCACCACCACGAAGACCCTGAGATCTTCAAGGCTAGCAAGCTTCAAGGAGACTGGATGACCAACATCATCATCGGAAATAGCAGCTACAGAAGATTTGAAGCAGTGGTGACTTATTATCAGGTGTCTATAGAACTGACCGATATCATCGAGGTATCATTGTATGATATTCAAATGGCGTCGTGTCTGAAAACTGAAGATCAGAGCATAGCAATTCAATATTCGTGAGCGGACGGCTGGACGGAGGAGAAGCAGAAGAGTTTGAAGAACTGATGAGGGTGATGGCAAAACTGCCGCGTTCTGCGTGTATTTTATACCCTCGGCGATGCTGTCTAGACGTTACAATGGCATCAGTACTGTGCACACCAGCGCGTCGAGAGCTCAGAAAATTTCACATACTGGTGCACATAAGGCGGTAGCCCATCCGTTGTATCTCGCGAACCATGAGAGCGGCGTGGAGCTCCTCATGGCGGCTACTCGAGTGTCGAGTTTCGTAGTAGGCAAATACTATACCAACGTGCTTTCAGCTTGCCAATGTCAAAGCGAACCGACGCTTTGTATCTACTATGTAGGTCAGCATGGGTCACTTTGTCATCCTCCATGACTGATGATTTATGGATACCTCTCTACCTCTCGGTCACTTTCCTCGGTGCTTTCTTCGATTGTTGACAGTATGGTAGAAAGTTCAGGCTCTGCTGCGAGAAACGTAAGAACGAGTCAATGCAGAGACTGAAGTGAGCTTGAGTCCGAGCGGAGCACCGGCTGGCGAAGACAGAATTTACATCTCAACATCCTTCTTCCTTTGACGATGCATATTATTCACCAATGAGTTGGATATCGACATGCTGAGATTGCGAAGGTGCGCAGCAAATTCACCTACACCGACGAAAGATACAGCGGTCTCGCGTTATGGCGACGTCGGATGTTGGCCCAGAATTCACATGCAGGGCGCGGCTAAAAAATGGTTTCAGAACATCGCACAGTACATAGATAGAATAAACTCACAAACGTCCGTTGGCATGATGAGAAAAGGAAGCGATGGTTTCCGTCAACTTGAAGTAGTGCCACTGGCAGCGAACTTAGCGTCGAGGAGGTATTCAGCGCCAGAATCGGCCCGGCCGGCGACATCGACCCGGGTCCTCCTCCAGCAGTGCCAAGACTCCAACGGAAGCATCGCACGGAATCGCGCAGAAATAACAACAGCTAGTTCAGTGTATTTCTTCCGCAATGCGATGCATGTGTCTGGATTGAAGGTCTTTTCGGGTGCAATTCTCATACGAGAAAGGGATAACGCGAACGGACACCGCCATCCGAAGATTCACAAGCAAGACTTCATGACTTGCAACGGACCTTGGCGATACAAAATAGACATGAGGCCTGAGGCCTGAGGTCCAGTACCAGAGTGCTGCGGCGCAAGACAACAGCACGCGAATTCAGAGCTCTACTTCGATGTCAAGAATGGTCTCAAAGGAACACGTGTATCGTACAGGCGACCGAATGCAACACATCACATACCGCTCATGAATAGCGCCACAGCTGGCTCCAAAGAATACAATGGGTCGACCAGCCCACTCGTGCGTCAATCAAACCGCCGACCCGTATGTCCATGTCCATTGAACTACCGGTGGCCAAAACACCATGGAGAAAGCTGATCCCGAAGAGTCTACCTTAGTTGCAGTTGGTAAGAACGCCGTCTCCAGCTTGACCAGCAGCCTGCAACTCGTTCTTAAGCTTGTTCACGTTGTCCGTGACCGCGGCGTTCGTCCTAGCAGTATCATCACAGTCAGATATCTATACTCTCGCTCGCAAGCACGATCGGATGTGAATACTCACGAGGTGATGCTGTCAGCAGCGGTAAACGCACTGTTGAGGCCGTCTTCAACTTGAGTGCGAGACGCAGCTGGAGCTTGTTGGCCGGTGAACAAAGCCGTCGCGATATCGCCAATTCCGGCTGAGGCGTCGGACAAGCCCTTGCTAACGGTGCTGACCAGAGCAGCGTTAGCTGGGTCACTAGTCAAGGGATACGTCGTCGGTGAGATTGCAAAAAGCATGCAGATTGGCGTGGTAACATACGAAGCGAGTTGGTTGGTGAGGGTCTTGGTGGTCTGAGAAGCTTGGAAGATGTCGCCGACGATCTTCAGGCGGTCGATGTTGCACTGGAGGTCTCCAATTTGGCGAGCAACGTGTTGATGCATGGGAGCTTCAGGTTGTCGTCAGCGTGAGTCGTTCCAGTAGGCATGCTGAAGAGTCTCCTACCTGCACCGACCAGCGTAGCTCCGATGAACACGAGCACGTAGACAAAGAGGGCGGCGAAGCGAGTGAACATTGTGATTGATCGAAGAGCGAGAGGGGCTGTGATATCAAATGAATAGAAAGGCGAAGCGAGGTCGACTCGAGTTGAGTAGAAGGATAAACGACGCCTGGTCGTGAAAAAGCAGCGAAGTGAGAACTGAGGAGAATATACAATCCCCTCCGCTCCCCGCCTTTATACACATTCAAGATCTCGGATACAGAGATGTCAAACCGAGCGAAGAGGGTGACCATCTCTCGTCGACAGCTCCGCAATGCCAATAGGATGGTTTGGTCCCCGCACGCGAACGTGCTGCGCACGACCTCGCTGGTCACATGAACTGGGAACCGCAGCACATTTTACAATGAGAAATCCAGATGGGGACGCGTCAAATGGCAGTGTCAATGTTACCCTGGCGAGCAGTATACCAAATCCGACATTTGGCAGCGGGGCTTGGCGTCGCCATCTATCTCGACCTTCAATAGACGTACAAGTGATGAGTACGGAAAGAGAAGCACAAAACGTCACATACACTTACCTCAGTTTGCGTACTGCAGAGTCTGCACCCGCGATGCAAAGACACAGAAGACCATCGAGAAGAGGTCAACGATCAATCCCGCAAAGCCCGATTGCCAACACCTGTTGAACGGGTGCTGGAGTTATTCCTGTGCACGCAGCATGTCCGCCTTGCGCAAAGAAGTCCACCACTGTATAGCAGATCCTGCGGTCCTGTCAACAGTCATAATGCCATGCATTTCGGTCTTGCTCCATGGAGACCTGCATCAGACCGTGACTGCGGCGCAAGGCATGTAGAAATTGGTACGGAGGCAATATGGCCAGCTCGAAAGGTCATAGTACGACCATGCAGAAGAGAGACCCAAAGGCAAAAAAAACAAGCCAAGCCAAGCTTGTAGCCGGAAGAGAGTTGGACGGTGAGCCTGCGCCCTGTGCTGTTCGGAACTAAGCGAGGGTTGGTACAATGGTAGGGGTTGGTGGGCACTCGGTCCGCTCCGGCGCGGTAGGGTCTAGATCTGTCCTGTGGACCCTCGCGTCAAGCTTTGTGCAAACACATTTTGAGCTCAAACCGAGCTCAAACGGTCTCTTCCACGGACCACACCACATCTGCAAACTTGTCTTCCGCAGCTATTCATGACACACCTGACCTGTACATGGACACAGCGTCGTGGGTGCACAATGACTGGTATCATGATACATAAGTACCAGCTGTCTGGCAGTTCGGTCTCAGCCTTCAAGATCTGAAATAGACACATCGTACGAATCATTTCCGGGGTGAATCTACGAATGCCTGCTTGGTATTGTACTCAGTATCAATAATGTGCAGCACTGGGAAGTTGTGAAAGGTATGCATATCATCGATTCATCACGGATCCTCACTGGTTCATCACATGCATCAGTGATCACCGTGACAGTGTGTTCCGTTCAATTGAGCATTGCCTACTGACACGCTTTGGAATCTGTCAGGTATCCTTCTTGATGAGATCTATGGGACACCACCGTTTCAGTAGAGTGATCACTGCGCATGGTGGCAAGAAATCTCTCTGCCCCGGAAAAGAGGACACAGTACAGGAAGCACCAGTCACCCCATTTTCGGTTATATCTCTCCGAGAGTTTACACTGCAAATCTGAACACTCTGCTCACCTCTACCAGTCAGTCTCACGATCTGGTTCTCGATTATCTGCCTCCCGATTTCTTGCAGGAAGAGCAGACCATGCACTTCATAGTCATTGGGATAGCTGGGTACGCGTTTCCTAAGCATATCGAAGTATTGTCCTCTACTGATGTGCGTAGGCATGGGCTTGGGAAGTACTCGTCAGTCTTCCTGACGAGTATCGGATGTTCAAGAGGTGTGGAATTCGCTTACCCAACTTTGTATACATCCTTGCAAGGTGAGAAAAGGTTCAGTACGCCGTTCATAGTCAATCATTGACTGTTCTTGCCCGGTTTGGTGTCAGATTAACTAATAACCACCGCATGCATTTTCGGCATTTGTCAGTGAGTCTCAATCGCCCATATTGGCTCTTTCAACTCAAATACGTGTTTCCCTTCTATCTGACATCACAGTCGCACCGGTTCACAACTGCCACATCCTAGATCAAGTCCAGTCTTCAGCCGGCCCAATCCAGATTCCTGTCAATGCTCTGCTCTTTCTCTTTCGCATTCGAGCCGTCTTTCACGACAAGCGGATCGTGACCCTCGCCTTTATTGTCTTATGGCTCGGTCTCTTCGGAACTTGTATGTCGGCATCGCTGTCTCTGCACACACTTCAGGATCAAAAGTAGGTATCTTACGTCGCAGCCTGTCGTCTCAAACCCGGGTATAATACGTTGGCCCGGTCGCCGGCGGCCAGGGGTCAAAAGGACATGTCTTACCACTCTCCGGCCATGGTTTGCGGGACGTGTTTTATTATAACCCGGTTGAGGTTGGGGGGGTGACTCAACCTAGTATCTTACGTTGCGGCGGTCCTGGGTACCATTGCGCGTATCTTATGTCCCTCCGCTCATACTTAGAGTGATGTATTGTACATCCCGCCGGTGCCCTAACCCGGAGATAGG